>JAHZNE010003461.1:0-17302 GCA_027744055.1 Callyntrura sp. NNG-2020
CCCCTGGGGGTCAAAGGGGTATAGCAATCTGGTTCATACTTGGCAACAACACTTATCTACCTTGGGTCTACATAAATTCTAAGTTTGAGCCAATGTGATCAACTTTTAAATTTTATTCCAGCGCCTTCAACCATCACCCTACCCTCCCACCGGGGGGGGTAGGGTAGTTACCTCCAAACACCATCTAACTCTTTACCCAAATTGTCGACCTGCAAAAAATAATTTCAAAATTCGCTGTTCTTGAAGAGTTAGAGCCCGACATGACGGCCGGACGGCCGGAAGGCACAATGGATTCATACCAGCAGGCTGGCAATACCAACAACTTAGGTTTTTTCATCACCACATAAACGCAGATACATATAGAACAGGGTTGGATGAAGCGGAGGCGAAAAAAAATTTCTCGTTTTCTCGTTTTTCTTCTCCGGTTTTTATACACCAGAGAAGAATTTCTGTAGGCGCTGCGATCCGCAATCTCCCAGCAATGAATGTTTTTTTTTAAATTTTACGTGGAAACTGGAAAATTTTCCAGTTTCACGTCGGTAGCTATGCAATTGTCATAAACTTGCGCCTGGTTTGGGTGCATGGAATTTTTATTTTTATTCTTTAATGACTTACCCATGAAAACTAACTTCGAGTAAAGTATTATGGTGAAACCGGTAACCATGTAAATTATCGTAAATAAAACAGCCACACTTCGTGGAATCCTCCTCCTTTTCTTCAACATTCTTTTCCCCGTTACGACTGAAAGGGGTATCTCTTGTTCAGTCGTCTTGGCAGTAGTAGTAGTAGTATCAGTATCGTCTCCCATTACTCCCATATGACAATGGCTATGACGGCATTTGTCGACCGTATGCACCTTTGGAATCATGACTACTCGCTCCTTATGCTGTTCAGTTTGTTTTATTAAATTAAATGTTTAGAGATTTATGGAATGTATATGCCGATTAACAAATATGTTGTAATTATCGTTGGATTAGTGGCTTACTAATTAGCTGGATGGAGAATTTCTGTTATACCAGATGGATGACGTGACAACTTAAGAATGCACTTGAAATGAGTCTGCTGCTGCGCGAAGCAATGTGAAAACTTCAAAAGAAATTCGTACTCCTTCGAAATTTACAGTCAATTTCACCATATCGCATAATTTCTACCATTGTGAATAATTGAATAAGTGATTGTATTTACTCAATTAGTAAATTTATATTGTATTGTCACACAATACAGGTCGTATCAAGTCGTATGTATGTCTCTTTATGCTTTTCCTTCGATATCGATGAACGTTAAAAAATTAATATGAACACATTACTGTAAAAACACAAAAATATTTTAAATCGTGTAATCTTATTATTGGCTGTTCATTCAGTGACGTAGCTTGTTGACAAAAAGTTGCTATGCGACTACAAGTATTACTCCACTTGACAAAGACAAAGAATGATTAAAGTTTATTGCATCATGAAAAGTAAGATGAAAATGTATTCTGTATGTAATATCTGGAAGATTGATGGTGATCCAAAATGTTATGCTGATCGTCTGGCACATGCATTTATTTCACTGTTCTGCCATTAGAACCAAACGGTTTTCTTGTCGGGAGGAAAGTGAAAGGAGTGTCTTTTCCAATGTTCGCCTGATGGTATCGAAAATATAAGAGCGACTTTGTTAATCATTAGTTTTTAGTACTGATTCATTACAATATAGTTACGGACGCAGTACGAAGATTATTACAATAATTCGTAAATCTCCTCAACGAAAATTGCACATGCGACATCATTATACACACATTGGTATTCATAAAATTGTTACAGTAATTGTAAAAGTTAAACTTACAGAGGAAGAAGTACAAATACAGCAGAAATATGATGAATAAGGTAGGAACAATAATTCGACAGTGCGGCGACCATGCATTGATGCACTGTTGTCCCAATCCAGGCCTTCCGACCTCTGGGACCGGCGCAATGTCAGCAGTATCGACGGTAAGGGACGTCTCCTGATCTTGTTGCGGTGGGTCGTCTTCTTCAGTAACACCACAAACATTCACCACGGTTAGCTGAATATCACCTGACATGGTATTTTTTCCCTCGTATTTCCTCTCCTTGGTGACAGTAATTAACGGTGTAATTAAGTGCTTTTTAACTACAGGTCTGCTAATAAACGGTGAGTGCACAAAGCTAAATGGTCACAGTCTGTCGCTTGAAAATTCCTTTATCTGAAAACTGACCCGGGGAAACTGCGTAATAATATAATAAATCAGTTTTCATATTTATTATTTTCAGCAATTGACAACAAAATTTTTGTCCCCAAATTTATACTTAAAAATATAAAATCTACTTCCGGGCAATATTCCTCCCGGGCTTTTAAACCCCCGGGCTTGTTTCCTTANCCAATAAATTTATACTTAAAAATATAAAATCTACTTCCGGGCAATATTCCTCCCGGGCTTTTAAACCCCCGGGCTTGTTTCCTTACGGGCATTTTACCGTCCGGGCTTATTACCTCATGGGCTTTATGCCGTCCGGGCTTTCTTCCTCACGGGCTTTTTACCTTCCGGGCTTATTTCCTAACGGGCTTTTTACCGTCCGGGCTTATTTCCTCCCGGGCTTTTTGACCCCGCCGGGCTTTCTTCCTCCCGGGCAATCCACCGGTAACGTTCCACGGTCCCTGCCTCATATTATCATACGAAACATTTCGCTTTAGAAAACTACTCAAACTTTTCAATAATTATCTCGGTAATACCTAAATAATAATTGAAAGTACGGTTGTTATGAGACAACGGTACATGATAATTGTAACAAATAACCACACGGTTCACTTACCATTCACCATTGAAAATTGGGCTTTTACGTATGTTTTATTTATTTACCTATGACTGTATCAGTTTATCATGTACTCCTTTATTACAAATCTTCTCTTTTCTAAATCGACATCAAGAAGCCAATTTAAAACATACGACGAATCTCAATAATTAAAGAAATATCTACTTGACTCAAAGTAGGATTTGGTATTGAAAAACCAAAATTGCAAACCGAAATACAGAATATCGTTGATTGATTGAATCAAATAGGTTCATTATATGGTTGCTCAATCCAAATCCAAAATCAATGGTATTGTGCCAATAACCGCATTAGTTATCACATCAGTAATGAATCTTCATATCAGGGCGTACGCACCAGCAATCAACTAGTTTAGAAATCGTCTAGAACTTGTGCAACAATTCAGGAAATCTACTAGCCGACTACCAAACACAAACTAAACTATGTCACCAAAATTACTAGAACTATTTTACTTAATATTTAACAATGACCAAACAGCAGCAATTTATAAAATGATTAAAGCTACTAATAGGTCTTTCAAAATGCTGTTTATAACGCAGCGTCTCTAACCCATCTTGGGAAAAATTAGGACACCATTATTAAATATCTATGATGTATTACTCAATGTTGACAAATTTTTTCCCGTCATTATAAACTTGAATTAGACAAATTAAGCTTTTGTCCAAGACATAGAGGTATATTGATAACTTCTATTATAAAACATTACAAGATTATTGAAACAATGGACACCTTTGATACTGTGTAAATGGTCGCGTGTCCTAAAGTATTTGTATGAACAACTTACTGTCTAGTAGTACTGTTGTGCCTTGTATTTGTACATCTGTGTTTGATGTACCTTCTTTATCAAATTGTAACACAAGAAGCTGATGTGTAATCCGTAATAATAAAAGTAACAATTGGATAACGATGTAAAAATAATATATTATAATACGATAGATTAAATTACTGGTTGCACGCAACTCTATAGTCGCACCGCTCCCAAAGTAACAAATTCTAGAAGAAGAAGAGGAGCATCGGGGAGTTAATGCTACTTGTCGGCATAAAATATGAAAAAGGGTCAATTCATATGTGGCACAAATAAAAAAGGCAATAAGACGATTCTAAAATTAAGAATTTATTGTTTTTATGTTTCGACTCTCTGACCGTTTCATGTACACAGCAGGTATTGTCAGTAGTCAGACAACACACAAAGCTAGAGGCAGCGCCATAATAAAAAGGGAATTTAGGAAACTTCCTTCCCACAACAATAATTATTATCACCAACAGCTCAGCAGCTGCTGCACGCGTACGCTTTTGTAGCGTACTGATAATGACAGACTGACAGAATAGCGTAAAGAGTTCTCTCTAACTTGGGTAAACCAAGCATACGAACATTATCATCAACCGCATGTATTGCATATATATATATATATAACCGCCTGCCAAGTAGTTTTATGATGATAGCAGAAGTTTGCGATCAGGTACCTAAATGAGATGTTCGCAAACTCACATGAAATCTTTCATGACAGTGATGATGGTGACATGACCTGCAGTACCACATAAAACGTTATTTTTTAGCTTCGAGTAACTGCTTTTTGTTTTAAGCGAAACTAGTTCATTCAATGGATGTGGCTGTAGCTTAGGTTAGTACATGGAAGATAAAAAACGGATAATTAATCAGCGCCCATGTGACAATAAATACAAGCTTGCATATTATATGTTGTTTGCCATCATTAGTAGCCGGCAGAAATGAAATGAGCATATTACATAAAAATCTGAAGAAATAGTTGAATGAACGGAAATGCCTAATCATATTTTTGTAATTCAAAATCTCTGTGACTCTAACCAACTTTATATGTAGGTATACGGTCCTTGTCACAGAAGCATGACTGACTGAGCACACAACAAAGTAATCACAATTACGATACGAGAAGGGAGGAGGGGGGATACAGCTTTAAAAAATGCTTGAAAAAATTTGTCATTGCAATTACAATGATTGCCATTAATCGATACTATTCTATTACTAGAAAATGCGACAGTGAGAAATTCTTGGCAATTGTAATCCTTTCATCCATGTATTATATAATGCTCTTTTAGTAAACGTCTGTAGTTTTATGACTTTTCCCATTTTTATTTATGAGCTGGTGTTGTGCCAATTCGACATACTAGGCAATCTCGCCGTGTAACACTTAGCATTTTATATTATACAATATAGGCAGGGCAAATGAAGCGGAAACGCTATTTGGTACCATCAGCTAATAGAAACAGGTATCCGAGTCATCGTTGTGCACCAAAACCAATAACGATTATAGTTGATAGTAGGTAACGCGATGGTGCCTTTTCATTGATTTTCATCTTCCTACTCGCAAATAAAACAGGAATATGATCTTCTGGTCTTCCTAACTGCAGCTGACGAAAGATTCTACATGAAGACATGACCAAACGCTGATGTTTCGTTATGTCATAAATTGTATCTTTTGAAACGTTAATAAGCTCAAAATTTCTATCCCAAAAGTCCGTTTGCGATGAATTTTCTAGGACGTTTGCTATCTTACTAAAAATCAACAGTTTTCCAATAATGCTTGAAGTAATAATTGCTAGTTTTTGTATTTCAGAGAAAAAAATGCCTGTTCTATATGCACAAAAAGAATGATTGGTTCATCGCTTTTGCGTTGGTGCTTGGTGACCTATTGTCTTTAAGCGTTTTGAGTAACCGGCTTGACCAGACCAATAACAGTAGCGTTTTGACAAAAGCTAATACGATAATTTCATGCAAACTACATTGTATTTTTCATGGCAATTGTAAACTAAATTCAAATTCAAATTAAGTACATTTACCCCCAGCTACATGTTTGAGTTTAGCACAGCCCACTGCGTTGTATTTTTTACTACGATAATTGTGTGTACACTTACGCACTTACCTTTACACTACCGTAGTAACACAATGAATGGAGGAATGAATAATTATTGCTGGCAATAACGTAGTCGTAATAGATTGAGTTACTGCGCAAAGAATGGAATCTAACAGGTGAAGCGCAATATAGATATGCGCGCAGCAGCACGACAGGAAGGATTCGGCAAGATTTGTCACATTTTTAACCGGCTTATGCCTGTGCTCCATTCAAATAAAAACTTTTTTTCTGTAAACGAGACGCTGTTGCTACAACGCCACAAACAAGACAGTGGTAATCATCAGTTTGAGGAAAAGGAGCGATTTACCAAACAGACTATTATATCATCAACTAGAATACACAACCGGAATATTTTATTAGAAGCCCAGTTGTGCTACTATTCTATCTAACACACATCTACTTTCAATTTTTTGCCAAATCAACTTCATAGCTATATACGTTCGTGATATACATTTTTGCGATGATATAACAGTCCTCGTCGTCATCGCCACCATCACCACTTGTTTGCATAGGTACAAGTTATAGCACAAAGCATAGACACCGGTCGTATATCTCTCTGCATCATAACGCAACGATGAAGACCAATGGACCGTTGGATAATTTTAATTGTAAATAAGAACCGGAAGTACATACACAGCAGAGGAGCGCGCACTTCTGCCGTTGGTGCTGATATTGAGGAACGATGATGATAATAGTGTTTTCGAGGAGATGGTGATAATGGCAGTCATCTTAAGAAGCAAGTGGTCACTATGACGATAAGTGAGGTGGTGTCATACATAATTCTCTGTGTAAACGAATCATGCAAAAATCTTTGGGGCAGCCCTTTTGTCACATGCAAGTTTGCTTCCCAGACAGGAAAAAACGTCACTAGTGCAATCATGCATGCATAGTATTAATGCAAACCCAAATGTTACTTTTTCACTTCTTGTTAAACAACATCTACGACTTCATACATTGTCACGAGAAGTAGTTTGTTACATCAGCTTGTCATCTACTTGTATGCATCATACAAAAATAATATTACGAACAATTACTGCATTGCCTCCGTTGGCAGTCCGCATATTTTTTTTTACCTAAAGAGATCATCGTGATATGATATAATAATTATAGCGCGAGGAAGATTGAGGATGTCTTTTAAAAGGTTATTAGTACAGGTTATTACACATTATATTTAGCTGTATGTATGGAGAATAGGTACTTTATCAGTATTTATTTTAAATACACACCGGTTGCAATAAGGAGGGCTAGTTGCTTTGTATAGTGAATGGTGTACACCGTTCGTTGATGACCAAGGGCATGCTAACTTTTTCTTTCTTCAATTCACTTATCCGCAATGTATATACATGTGCTTGCATTCAGTTTTTTATTTCCCTGTAGGTTTGTGATTGTGTATTATCCAACTTTGCGATTTCAGCAGTTATTCCGTACGTCTTAACTGTCAATGAATGAACACTGTGTGTGTAGGTACGAACGAGGTAATTTGTATATATTTATTCATAGGCAGGCTGTTAAGCATGTGTGATATATGTGAGTTACCTGCCATACCAATAAGTATACATATCGACATTTTTCATTAATTCATAGATACGGCCGTAGCTGTGTATAGTTTGCAAGAACTTCCCCTATTGTAGCCTTTGTCTGCTTTGCATTTAAAAGCGTGTTTGAAATACACAGATTGCATGTAACTTGGCACGCAAAAATTGACGTTATAAAGTTGAATCAGTTTAAACTTTTAAGCAAATGTACCAAAATCTCATCCAACTATATAAGCCGTCAGAGGGATTCTTATCAATTCATTCTGCTCATCAGCTTTGTGTCATTCGCATCAAAAAGTGTCCTACGAAGGGATTGGAAAATTAGAAAAAAAAATAGTTTTCAAGTTTGCTTTTTTGAGAAGGCATCTTCTCGAAACAAATTTTGAGAGACACGCAAGTGGGAACTGAAGAATAAAAGCCACAATGGTTGCCAAAGCTTTGGTAAGCAGCAATAACTAAAATATCTACCTTGTACCAACCACCACAGTTGCTGACAGATTTCAAAAAATATTCCACACTTCATTAATCCTGAAACCGAGGGAGAGAGATGGATTCGTGATACCAATATTAATCAACCTTATACACATACGTATTGACGTTTGACTTGATTGAAGTAATAAGTGACACTTGCTTTCTTCTTTATAATTGATTAAAGCAACTACATAGTGACATCAGTTTTTGCTATTCAGCAAATTGAATGCTGATTAATTCTCGGACTGAAGAATACAAAGTGTTTTCTGTGCTTTCGTTCCTGTGTGTTATCAAAACAAAATATACTAGTTTTGCAGCAAGGGCCTTGACAAACTTTGACAAAAATTTCCTTACTTTTGAAAAATTGAAAATACGTTTAAAACGATTTATTTTGTTCCCTTGTACACATCAAATCATATTTCTTACTTTGCCAGGTCGTAGCCGCTGCCCTGCTGGCTGTCGCCGTCGCTTTACCTTCTCCAGGAGAAAATGTAGAAATAGTTGAAGCCCAGCCATTGGCAGTCGCTTCCCAAGCCGTACCAGTAGGAGTAGAACCATTATTGGTAGCTCAATCGCGCAGTGGTGATCTTCTTGCTTCGGGAAGCGGTTGGGGAAATTCCAGACCCCTTATCTCTGTTGGATGGGCTCCAGCAGCATCTTCAGGATGGGGCTGGGCTCCAAAGGTCAAGTATCTCAAGTTTTCCATCCCAATCCCAGTCCTCCCCAGAATTAAGTTTGGAGTTAAGGGAGGTCTCAGGCTTCACGCTGCCATTCAACAGCCAAAAGGTTGGGGGTGGTCTCGTTAAGAAGACTTAAATGCTTAGATTATTATTTTTAATTAATTAGCTAGTTCTAATAAACAAAGAATATTTTGTATGTCAACCTCATCCTATGATACAAATTATGCATGACCTTAAGTATTTTCGTAACGAACCAGACGCTTTTTTGTTATAACCACTGTTAAATCATGTTCCAAATCGTTGCATGTTGTGTAGATACTTATATAAATTGTTAAAATAATTGTGCTCAATGTCATGTCTCGAATTTCAGAGCAGAAATGTTGAATATGTAAAAGATGCTTACAAATTTTGTCGGTCGGATAGTTGAAGGTATTTTACCTGCATTTCGGTTAAAAAAATCATTCGTAAACTCACCTATCAAGGCCAAATATACGATTCAACTGCCCAAGATATTATAAATTGTACAAATGCTTCGATATTACGAAAATTAATAAAAATGAAAAACATTTTTAAATTCTTAGTTTTTTGTCGCATTCTTTAATAGAGATCACTTTATGTGCTATATGCCTTATGTAATGGAACTGTAATTATAAATCACGACGACTCGAACTCGTCATATATACCAATTTTTCAGCTTCAACGATAGATGATGCATATTTTATTTGCCTGCCGTAAAAGGGAAAACGGTTCGTTTACTTCCTTCTTATATAATTTAAACCTATAATTTAAACCATTTCATTTGTGCGTTAATTAGTTTAAGGGGGAATATTTGCTGTTACCACATACCCATGCGTTATAATTGCGTATGTGCTCCGTGCTCAGACAAAGGAAATAAAAATGATGTAATATTCGATGATCTTGTTTTGTAAAAGAAACAGGTTTATTGTCGACAAAGAAAAAAAATTAAATCATTATACATCACCAACAACATATTTTGTTTTCTCTACAAATTAAATTCTTGCAGTTAAAACTGAATGAATAGAGGGTTGGTTTGTACGTTGCAAACCTACATTTCTACATCATCACATATTACCACTTCTTACCACCACCACCGCTATACGATATCCATATCTCCGCGACAAGAACCTGATTTTTTTTTGTTGAAAGTAACTGCATATAAAGCGACAAATAGCTTGTGTAATATCGCAAAAACGCTGTAACGCTCTCGGCACAACATGTGCATCGAATGAATTAAATACAATAAAAGCTCACTTAATATCTTATATTAACAATCAGCGTGGGTAGTCCATAGGTTACAATTATTATAAGAGTGCTAGACTGTGAACAGTGAACATCATGCACCCTTGCGGTTTTCGATACAGCATATTATTTTAATTATAGTATACTGGCATAGGTATGCCGACGCAATAAGTCAAAGAGAAACAATATGGCAGACTCACAGAGTGGTACATTTTTGTACGGTGTAGCATAAAACATACCTCGACACCCACAAATATTATTGATAATAACATTCAACATTGCTGCTTTTCGTTACGATTTCAATTTTCTGTACTGCAGTTTTTAAAACGATGTAAATCACAACCAAGAGATTTTAAAATCTTGCCGTACTTTTATTTTTACATTTGGGCTGACATGAACCAATTTTTTTTCCTTGAATGCTCCAATACATACATATCATATAATTTAGATGTGCGGAAGCCACATTCTGGTGGGCTGTAAATGTAATATGCATAAAAATTGTTCTATTATAGAGTGAAAGGGAATTTAGCTAAATTAATAATGGGAAAAAGAACCGAAAAAACTTGTTTGGCCAGGTTGATAATTTTGATGCTATGTACAAAACGTGCATGTTATCTTCCTGATGAATAATATTACTATGAGGCAAGCAAGGAGGAAGGAAGGAAGGAAGTTTGCAAATTTGACAAATGGACAGAGTAAACATGATTTTTAGAACCCATCAACCACATCACATCGCTTGTGTATACCGGCAGTGGTCACGATTTGTACTTCCTATCCTACTCCTCCTCACCATTACTTGCACTCAGTAGGAAACTGCGTATATACAAAGCATGAAAATTCCATTTTCCTTTTATAGCACGAAATGGTGTACGATATATTACAAGCATCAAAATATTCAGCTTAACTAAACGTTGAAAGATATATAAAGATGAAGAAGAAAAAAATCGTGAATTCCATTATCGTCTTTTAATAATACACACGTGCAAACTTGATGGTTTTGATGGTTCGGTTGACAATTTGTAGTGAAAATAGCACATCAGTGTCTTAATCGTTTTTTGACGTTTTACGACGAACTCGTTCCCCAGGTCAAATATATCTACTTATATCCTTTTTTGGTTTATTTTCAACCTTTGTTGTAATAGGGTAGCTCAGGTGGCAAAGCCACTTACTAAAGTCACGATGCCAGTCCGTTCGTCTATCCGGCGATTCCCAAAATATTTCGAGAACCTGTAATTATTTTTAAAACTTTTCGACAATGCAAAGCTTTTCGACAAGTCTCAAAATTTGCAATCTGTAGTGCTGTACATGCTTTTACGTTCATTTTTCATGTTGAACAATAATATGCAATTAGTTTTTATACTTTGAAACCATTTACCCATTTTAGTCATTTCATGATATGACATTTAATGATTCGACCTGAAAATTGGCTTTAAATTTACTGGTTTAGTGAATCGTTAAACATGAGACAAATATGCAACTCAGTTTTCCCGGAAGATGCATTAAAAAGGCTTCGCTAACTTTGTTGGCTTCATTTGATAATCTTATACTCTCACGCCATTATATTAGCGTCGTCTTACGGTTGTCCAAGTATATGTACATTCCATCTAAAATTATTTAGCGGGGACATACCCGACATTTATAAAACCGTAGAACTGAATATTACCATTTTTACCACCCAAATGATTAGAATAAAGAGATCATGCATTTTTAGTGTCATTTTATTGAAGTTGAAGATCGAAGTAACGTTTCCTACGCTATTAAGGAACGAACATACAAACACAACTGCAAACATCATATACTTTGCTCGCTTGTCATTTGTTGTAATGTGTGCCATTTTGATATCGACACTCTAGGCTACAACATGTATTTTTTGTGGTGTATGGTATAAGTAATTAGCTCGGCTTGCTTGTTCGCCATGTTGCTGAATGAATTAAGGGGTTACTGGCACTCAAATGTATCCCTACAAGAATATGAAATGATCTACCACATCATCAATCGTCACCCTTGCTTGCTTTTACGTACTTTTCTTGCTCGTACGGACTGAATATAGGTGCGCCTTAAATGGGTTCAAAGTAACGATTATTCACTTGCCTATTATATAACTTTGCTGTCATGAATCTTGTAATCTTGACACAAGAGCAGACAGAAAGTTTACTGAGAGGGCGCATTTGACAACACAATTTTTAAGGAAATTTAGATTATGTACATTTCTGCAAGAGTACAGGAATATGAAATAATATTACAGTAATACACTTTTAAATAGTTTTTATTATATTATCGATTCTCTGCCGGTGCAAAGTATCTATAAATCACTTTTACTACAGCATCCTTCAATATACAAAAAGAATTATCGAGGATAATGTATTACATTAGTCCTAAGCGATGTTACGACAATTTCATTCTCCTTCGTGTGCATATAAAAATAAGTAAAAATATTTTATTTTAAAAGTGGTTAATTTTCCCCGCCATGATAAAGAAAGAAATAAGTATTGTAGTCCCCATTGTTGGCAGATTGGAGCCGTCATAGCTATCAATTCCATTGGAGGAAATGTTGGAATCCCACGATCTTTCATAGCATGTTGCCATAGTTGATATTAACCTAAAGCAACCTGAAGCAGCACTGCTGACACGGAGCCTGACGCACCAAGGATCTGTACAAGAACTATTAAAAATACATGGGATTTTGCACTTCATAACATTAGTGGAAAGGTCTCACCATGTTGATGCATCACTGGTAAGGTTCACTATAACAACACATTTAATCATATGCAGACATTGTGTATAAATTGAATCGAATCAACACAACGATCGAATTTTCTGTCATTTTTTCTAAGTGGGAATAATATCCATAAACGAATAGTTTTTCCTATATATTTATTTAAGGAATATACGTACATTATTTGCTAAGAGTCCCGTACGAAATTATCGTAGGTCCCTCCATCTACCACTTTAATTCAATTTACAGACCAATCGGTTTTTTACAATGGCATAGTGGTAGGTAGCATTAGCTAGAAATAACTGTAAGAGAGATAAATGAAGTAGAATGTTAATCACGCACTCACTGCACTTCTATTGATAACGATACACAAATAAAGTAGAACGGATGATACTTTATAACTGAGGCACACTTTATAACGAGTCAGGCATGTAAAACAGAGGACAGATAGGTGCATATTTTGGATGGTGTAAAGGGACCACTTATGTAGGTGGCTCCTGGATATTCACAAAAAACATAAACGTTTCTCCGAAGTTCAATTACTCTTAATAGCATTTCATTATTCATTCTTTTTAATTTTCATGATTACTTTACCATCAGTTAAATTAATTCAATTAACAATAGAAAACTAAAATTACAAAATTATCAAAAACAGAGAGAAAAGTCAGAAGTAGCATAACTACGCAATATGCATATACTATATGCACATTATAGTCGTTCGTCTATTTACAATGCAAATGTTTGATAACCTACGACGTAAGGTCTAAAGCAGATTATGACAGCAACTAGCAACGCCAATAATAAAATTTATGTTAGTATTCTTTGAACGCTAACTTTAACGATTTAAAGGAATGTTAGGTATATAGTAGCAGTGACATACCCAATGTTTATATGGGCACTTTACTGCTTTGAAATGACGATACAGAGTTTACGTTGTGTCGGACCATATCGAAAAAGTTTTCAAACGATGGCACTTCTATAACATAATGTTTCGACTCTGAAGGTTCTGGAAAAATTGCTTTATCAAGAGGTTCCCTACCAAAGTACTTATTTTTCAGGCATTCTATTTTCGAACCCAAACCGCGCAAACGCGGCTTAGCCCCTCGGTTTCCACTCTTTCCCATCCCCATCGCTTTAGAACTTAAATCAAAGTCAATAACTTCGGGGCAGTAGATGTTGCTTCGGGCGGCGTAAATTCCTTTTTGTTGAGCATCGCTATCGTGCAAATTGGAAGCTACATACTGTAAAATTTTTGAGGAAGATCCATCTGGTGTATGAAGTGCTAAATGTCTTCTCGTCTTGCGACGATCATTGGCATATCCATGTTTTAAGGCGCTTTGTGCAGATACATGATCCGAGCTTCCCTCGCCGTCATAATCATTGTGACCAAAATGTCTCGTTGGATCCTTGTAATGATGATGATCGTACTCAGAATCCCCGTATCCCTTTTCCTCGTAGACCTCCTGCTTTTTATAATCCGTGATTTCTTCACGTAGTCGTGGAAAATGATGATAGTTTCCTTCATGATGACTGCCATGGTCACCGGAATTTGAAGCGGAAGCAACTACGTGACCATTTGAGTTTTTGTGGTGAGAATTTGATGATGATGCAACGAGACTAGATGGGGATGGTGATTCCTGATGATACACTGGTATGTGCTCAACTCTTAAAACCAAACGAAAAAGTGCAAGATAATTTAGCTAAACTAGTGTGTTTTTTTTTATAGAAAACGGGTCACTTACTTGTACGATTTTCGCACTTGTATATACTGCTGGAAAGGATAAATGGGTACTTCTGATTCTCGATATCCATCAACGTGGACACCCGACGGAAAACCGAACGTTTCTTCAATTTTATATGCAAGTATAACTAGAAACAAAACCACGTTTCCATTTTTTAAAGAAAATAATCCGTTATCATATAAACTTTCTGCAATGAGGTATTCGCACATTATAATGTTTAAAAGGAGCTTTAGTTTCTTCTGTGTGTTCTCTCGTGATTACGTCGTACGTGACTGGCCGGAATAGCGTCCTGTGGCTGAATAAAAGAGTCTGGTTAAGAAATAGGGTCAAATACACTTTGCAATGTAATTTTTGAATACGGAAGGAAGGAAAGAATCGAAATGTCATGTTGCAACCCATTTCGTCAAAATCAGTTCATCAAATGAAATGAGGTGAGGAAGTTGATTGAATCGCTTTTGAGGCATCAACTTACTTATTGTTAGTCCTTGTTTCAAATTTAGCCGGCTACTATCTACTTACTCCTACTACACAGAGATATTATATTCATTCATAGATGCATAGGCATACAATATGCATGGGCATGGCGAAACGCATAAAATCTTAAATTCGTTTCATCAATCGATGCAGCAGCTTTACAAGAGGCTGTTTAATTTAAAAGTAGGTAGGTACTACATCACTGATATTATTAGTACCCATGCACTATGATGTCAGGTGATTGATGATGATAAGTTTAAAATATACCATTTAACTTCATACTTTATTCACAATTCATAAAAGGTAAATGCACGTCTGAATCTGGGTGAGTGCTTTTATTTTTTCAGTTTAGCGACAATTTACGTAGGCACAGAAAAAGCCATTTGACATTTTTAAAAATTGGTCTCAAACGAACATTATTAATGTAGCTAACCTCAACTTTGTTCAAGTTAAGTAACAACTACGTTTATTATCATATTGCCCATTTTGTTTGCATGAAAGATCTCACTATTGATTGCATACAAAACCGCAAACCTCTCAGGTCAACGTACAATGATGTAGTATGCGGTTTTAATCACATTTCTTTTTTTAGTCCTTAACGTATAATCGCGAAAGCTAGTAATTCTGTGAAAATATGACAGCCTAATATTTAAAAACTGGAAAATCAAATGTTGAATTGATACGAGAGTGTTATGTAAACGGCATGTTCAAACTCACTTGTCAGTTTTGTATGCACATTCAACGAAGCTTTTATTTGTCATACAGTTTCCATACAGTTTAAATTACTACATGACTTCAGCTCATAATTCGCATTTACCTATTGCATATAGAGCTGGACGTAACCATTTTGGAATAAAATTCAGCCAATATTTTTGAAACATTTATAATGGATTCTAATTTCGAACATTTCTAATAACAATTCGTGTAATGTTGTTGGTTATATATCATGTCGTTCCCCCAAGGTTTAACTTTATTCGCAGCTGCTGGCTTAAAAAAGAATACAGTTATTCTAGATTTTTAAGAACATTCATATTCCAACAACTACTCACCATAATCCACAAGTTTTTTTTTACTGCTGTTGCATTGTCTCTAACGTATTTCATTTGAATTATTAACAATATCAAAAATAAGACAAAATTATAAGTAAATATTGCTAAAACCACTTTTGAACCTTTTCTATGATTAATAATATTGATCTAAATTGTTTGGTGGCATGCACCAAACATCATAATCATTCGTAAATATCATATAACGTCACAAAATATCTGAAATCATAGCTAATAATATTACTGATTATGAAAAATTTCGATTTTCAAATATAAAGTAAGAATATTAATACAATGCTTTTTTATAGTTACAATTACACTGCGCACTAAAATTTTCAGGTTCGGGAAAAAATTCATTTATTTGAATGATAAGTGTTAAAAGCCTAGGTACAAGGTACAACAACCGTTTTCATTTATCCTATCAGGTATCTGCAAATTACAGGACATTTCCATCAAAGGTTGACAGTGGCCTAATTGATTTTGAAAGTCATCAGTCAACCGAAACCCTTAAGGTGACAGAGGAGAAAGGAAGCATTATTACATGTAGTAGAAACAATTTACTATTGTTTATTAGTTATGTCTATGTCGCATATGTCAGTGTACGTATGCTGTTGATACCTTAATCAATAAAATGTCTGTGGATATATAACGTTACATTATATTATAATCAACTGGCAATATCAACACGTATTTTTTCTTGCTACTTCAAATGACAGCTTAAAGATTAGAGTAAATAGGGTAAATAGAGCCAAAAAGTCGGTAACATTGTATGAGCATTTTCTTGTATCGATCCTGTACCAGTGTAAGTGTAGCCATGTGAATGCAAAATATACTGTTTTTGCATGAAAATTGGCCTGAACTATACAACACGGTAAATCTGTGCAATGTACTTTAACAAAACGTTTGTTTAGCAAGTTGATTTTCCCTTGATTTTCCCATCTCAAACACGGGTACGGATTTTTTTGTCGTTAAAGATAAAACGGTACACGATACATTTTTGAATGTAGTCACGAGTTACCATTGAAAAATGAATTTTCTTTGTATCTAGTATACCTTTTATCTAAGGCTTGTATCAAAATGGTTATAACAACATAGTTATATTACAAATACCAATGGAATGGAAATAAATGTCACGCCAACAAGTCAAATCTAACTTTCCTTTGTTTCTTTATTTACCGATACAGATCATTTGTAACCCCATTGTCCATATATCTATTATTTTCATAATATTAGGTATTAATTATTTGATTATTCTATCTTATGTACCTGTATGTATTCTATATTATTCTACCTGGTTGGTACAAAATATAACACAAGCAAAGACTGAACACAGGTACTAGAGCTTACAAACACTGAATAGATAATAATTATCATCGTGAATTGTAATTATCATTAATAACAAAAAATACGATTATTTGATAAAACTTTGAATTTATTTTGAAAACTTTTAAGTTTGCGGCAGACGTACCGTGCAATTACAGGTTGGCTTTCATATTGTCAAATTAAGAGTTTAAGTTTTAACGCTAAATTTCTTCGATTGCGCTTTTACTAATTTATTAACTACGGAGAGCATTTTAATGCTGAAGTAGTTTATGCGATCAGTATGTTTGTCTGTCTGTCTGTCGGTCTGTCCGTCTGTCTGTCTGTCTGTAATCACGA
>JAHZNE010003462.1:0-32452 GCA_027744055.1 Callyntrura sp. NNG-2020
CTATTTATATTTTGGTCAGCATTTTCCCATCTGCTAAAATTTTTATCTCACTAATCCTACCCTTTCCTAAAAGATTAAAACTGGTCGCTGTACTCCCTGACTAGTGTATTACACACTACCGAAAATTTAAGGTATGAAAGTTTAGGGCACGAGTAACGCTGGGGCAAGGCTTATAGCCAGAAATGCTTTTGGAGAACAAAAATGATCAGACAGTCAAGTCAGGATCCTTGAACCTTTCTGTCTCCTTGTTTTTTTTCATTTTATCTCCTTTTCATTCATCTTTTCGATCAAGTGCAGTAAAAGTATGTAGGTACATTCAACTCAAATCCTTGTCAGGTTTGGCACAACACTAAACAAGAGAATTTATTTAATGGGCACATGAGACGTTGCTTTGCTGTGGGATGTTTATCTTATGTAAACTAGTGTTGGTGGAGCATTTAATTTAAATTTAAACTTGGTCATGTATTCTATGAATGTAGTGGGTTGTATGGTAGTCGTTTTACAAAAAAAAACTGAAATGCCGGTACTTGGCAGGTTGAAAGCAACCGGAGAATAAATGTAATACTTCCGCCCACGCTAGTTTTATTTATTTATTTGGCTACCGCTACAAAAATCTAATGGAATACGTTGGGCTAGTACAATCATCTAAAAAATAATTCAACTTAAATACTTGTGAATACAAATTGAAACGTTTCACTGCGATCTAATAATTATTTGTAGAACCTTCGTATTTTTCTGTTTGCGTTGTGCCGTGCGTATTATTTATCAAATTTTAAACTGCATCTCTTGATTTTTTTAAATACTAAAAATGCTTGAGCATGCACGGAATTAATGCATGCCAACTGTGACACTACATGAAACCCGTTATCAAATAGAGCGATTTGGCAAACAGCAATGTCAAAAATCACAAGTCGCTTTTGAAAATAGCTTAAAATAAAGTGTTTACATTCTACAGAATCTAATTTGGTTCTAAACGACGATGTTTATAACTATATAACGCCTGCACGAAATATTAGACTAATTACCGCCACCACAAGAATCTGGGGCAAGTATTAACTTTTCCCAGATTCAAAAAATAAAAATACCATTTCCGCATGACTTTAATTATTTTCACTACAATCTTAACAATAATCATTCAATTGTAAATATTTAACTATAATAAAAATGTTGTAAGTAGCCATCATATAATGAAACTAACTAAAGATCGTTTATGTTGATAGTATTTGTACTAACTTTGTAACATTCTACTTATATAAGAGTAATTATCAAATGGGTAGTAATATGTAATTATTAATAATACTACTTGTTTACAGGAAAGATAAACATTTCGGGCATAAGGGCTAAACAGCATGTTATGATAAGCTTTAGAAATAATATTAATATGATTGAAATCATCGGTACGGATGAGAGATGAAATTTTCTTGGCAAAAAGCTACACGTATGTAGACGTATGCGTTGTACACATACCAGATTTAGAATCATTATAATTTAATAACATTAAATAAATAACTCCATTATCCTCCATAAAGAAAAAATCGTCATTTTACTAAACTCTCAAAAGAAAAATTGGATTACACTGAAAAAAAACTGTTAACAGCATGTAAATGTCGAGAAGTTTCCGCCTTAAAATATACAAAGATTACATCTACAGAAGCACCCCGATGCCTATCCATATAGACATTTCATGTTTTACTACTGTTATCTTGCTTTCTCTTTTCATTATTATCTGTAACGGTACATTTACAATAATTAATATGCATACGCTTCTTTCCTATTGCATTTACTTTGTAGCATTCTAAGGAATGTTTTGTACGCTACAACTTCCAATACATTTATAAGTATTCTTGACAAAATACCACTTGAATTCACTATTCCTAAATTCCACCAACAAACTTACAGGAGAAAATGCGTCCGTAAAAGTACACACTACTCCTACACGACTACTATAATCTCACCCTACGCGTTTGTTCAGTTTGTTGGGTTCCACCATCACCGTGCTTTCAAAGATGTTCACAGTACGTAAATCCTTAAACAATTAATAAGAGCGAAAAAAGTTCGAGAATGCTGTGTACGTTCTTCTACCTACTACGCCTAGATAATACGTCTTCTAAAAATGTACACACACGAGAATATGCGAACATTAGTATTTCACTGTTGTTATGTTGTGAACAAACTTTTTAGCGTGTTTTCTTCCGCCTCTTCACATCGGCCTGACCTGCTGACGTTAATATTGCTGATCGTATCTCCCTTGTGACTTTCTTCTTCCTTCCTCCTTCCATCTTCCATCCTATGTTTATGTATCCCGTGTATAACAACCTTCACCACCGCACCACCGCGCACCAACTAAAGTAAGTGAATGGTAGTAATCTATCCCGTTGTCGTAATGGGTTCTCTTCTGTATTCCCGCATCCTACTACTTATTTATCACAAAACCAGCAAAAAATAAGCACGCATAATATATTACACTATATCTGTCTAGCACACAACGTGTGGGACAGGGCTGCATTGATATTTTTATAAGGAAGCTCCTCCAGGTTTAAAAGTCATTCCTTCTGCTATTAGTTTTACCATCACCCCATCATCCATCCATTACTTTTTCACTTAAATTTATCTTGCCGCTTTCTTTCAGCTACACACCATCCACACAGCCCACATTAGATTATTTGCTTTAAAAAAAGAAAAAAAAGTTGGTGCGATGCTTCTCCTACCGAACCGACTCACCAGCAGTCAGCAACGTGTTACATAGTTGGTAAAGTTGTTGATGCTACTGTTGTTGGTGCTGCTGTTGAAGAAAAAAGTGCCTAATTCTTTAATCGGATAATAGATCTGATGAAAAATGTGTAGCAAGCTTATCCTAATGTACCATAATTTTTTCCACTGCTAAAACATGCATACTTACAGCATCTTTTCTCTCGTTCACATCAATAAAAAGAAATTAGTCATCTACCTACCCAGTGATGGTATAGAATTTCAATGAGGAGTGACGATATTCATAATGCAATCTAATGCGGAATAAAAAGAGTAGGTTGCTCTCAGGTCTAACGTCTTTCGCCTCCCCTAAGAATGTGTATACACAAACGTCTCATCTCATGCTGTAACGACAGGTATACAAGATGCAAACAAGCACGCTTTCATAAAACACGATGTACCACACAGACGAGAATACATTTTTACTTTTAGTGATTCCTCAAGAATTTATATTCCAAATGCTGCGCCTACGTTTTATTTATTTGTTTATCTATTTATTTAATTTATTGTGTAGCTTCAACTTTTTTTTAGCTCTCGTATTCTCCCCGTTTTATTCATACAATTGTACACAGAATGCGACATGTAGGTTATATGAGTTGTACATAACTGTACAAAAAAGATGTATCGGGTATTCAAGTTGTGAACTCAACAAAACTAATTTTTGACGACGGATATTAGAGAATTATATTTGACAATAAATTTTATACTACAATTTTTTTACCAAAAATAGAATAATAATTAATACATAATTATTGGACGGTGGATGGAGCATATTACACCTGACTCTTGCATTTTATTATTTTGTTTATTGACGGTTTGTACAATTAGATACGCCCAAATTAATGATTGATTAACCACAACGGCCGTACTGTTCGATTTCCTTATTTTCGGACCATTTTCATTCGTTTTTTTCATTTGAATAACGAAACGCGTTCACTGGTTGTCTATATTTTTAACAATAACAAATCCGATTATATTTATGAATGTATAATTTGTTGTATTTAAGAAGAGCATTTCTTTGTAATTTTGAGTATACCACAAAAGATCTCTTGTGCTATGGTGGTATGGAATGGTTTCATGGTGCCTTGTACTTTTATCTAATTTCGTATCTCTTCATGGCTGGCTCCTAAAGCATATTTTTAAAAACATTATTATTTGACGAGCTCCATTGTATATGTATTGTTTTTCTAAATAGCTTATAGTTTTGCACACAAGCCATCATTTCAAATACTCTTAAGCCCCTTTTGTACCACAATACACACTTTAATAATCAACTTATAATAATATCCCAGACAAATTAGCATGTGTAATCTTTTTGTCTGAAAAACACGCTTACGCAAGTTCTCCAACAGAATTATGATATCGATTTGACATATACCCATGCATCGGAAAATGTGTAAAAAGCTTATCATTAGTAAAGCTTTTTGAAATGGCAAACGGGCTGCAGCTCACAACAAGGGAACTCGTGGCTCCACGTTGCCCCAACAAGCATCAGATACGTTAAAATTTGCATTATAATCATTTGTATCTGCAAACATGCAAAACCCTTAAAATACTTCTTGCCTGTGCAGTGGTGTAAGTTGGTTCAAAAACATCCACTTCTGAAAACAATTGGTAGCTTGTTATTTCAAAAGTTAACATGTTGTATTGAGACTAGCAAGAGAGCATTCACGTTGTATAGTAGAAAATACAACAACTGTTGGATTAATCCATTTCACATATCACAAATGCATTCGTAACAACTATTCGATTGCTTAAAAAGGTGTGCTATTGAATGTGTACACTGTACACATGACATGGAGTAAAATGCAGTCCAAAGCCAAAAGCAAACTAAAATTAATTAGAATATTGCGTGTATTATTATTTTATTAACTCATTTAGGCAAAAATGATCACATTTTATTCACGAATATATTGCCTTTCACTTTACACATCCTACCAGACGCGAATTATGGGTTTACATCTAGCAGGTTCTAAAAACCTCCTTGCAAATTTAATTTAGAAAGGGGATCTCATCATTTTATCTTTGTGTTATTTACAATGTACACCGCAGAACAGCTCCTAGTCTCATTGACTCGTTCAAGTGACGTATGAAAATGGAATAAGCATAAGTAGATATTACTCTGCAGGGTATTTTGCATCGAAGAAGCATGAAGGATTTCCTTTTCGAGAATCCACTCTACTTTGTCATCTCATTTGCGTGTGTGCCTCTTTCTATTCTCCCTTCATGCCACCTTACGCCTGGAGAAATCTAGCTTAAGCGTGTATTAACAAGTAAGCAGAGGGAAAAACGCATATGCATATATATATATCTACGAAAAATCTCCTTTTTCAATAGATTCACTGACTGTCTATCATAAACTGACTCAATCGCTTCACGGAGAGAGTGTGTAAGTGTTCGAGGGAAAGAGCTGATTAAATGTTTCAGGTTGAGTTACACTCATAGAATTCGAGAAGACAGGCTCGAGTACTCAATTACACTTACTACAATATTTTTTACAAAAAATATAAATGATGCCGTCTACCACCATGAAGCCTGTTTAATTGAAATCATGCATAAATGTCTACACAAACGTGAAATCTCTTTCAAAGTGACAGTCTCCTTGTACTGAAGCATAATGCGATTTAGAATTTAAATTCAATTAAAGGAAACTGCGTACAATATCTACGTACCGTGTTAGATAACACAATAGGACGACATATTATTTTTGTTTTAAACTAAAAACAAAACAGATTACAATAATCGTGGCGTAAAAAACTTGGTTTTCCTTTCTTTTTTTATATAATTACGCCTTCAATGACATACGTAAGTATAGCTTATGGCACATCTATACCATCACCGTCAACAACGGCGTTATTATGATGCATCCCGGAGCAAAGTTCCGTTCATTCATTTTACCCATTTGCATGGAACCCATCTGTTTATGTATGCCTGCATATAGCTGGTATTATAGCAAAAAATGGGTTTCTTTAGAAGCGACTTGGAAAGTACCAGCAGTTTCAGATGTCGCTGTCACTAAAATGAATTTCGAATACTATTTTTCCTCTTTCAGCTACAGTGTTATTGTGTAACTTATGCGGATATTGTATTATGCTACACACAAAAATTTGAATTATCTCTACAACACTGTCGTCGGCAGAAAGCGTAATATGTGGAGTCGTTTTTTCCGAGAGAGGAAAGGAAGGGGAAATATATCAGGGAAAGTAAAAAGAGAGGAATCAGGTGATGACGGGAAGTGTAGCTTGTCTCCTTATTGCATCCATAGTTCCGGATTCGTACTCTGCGTCTTTTTCTCGAGCCAAAAACATTATTCGAATCTCCGACAAAAAAGCAAAACAGTCAACCAACCAACACAATGGGACAACAAAACAGACGAAGCAGCAGGTTTTCCCGTGATTTCTTCTGTTTGGCGTATCTACTAACACGTTTTGTAGGGATACGCCAAAGAGCAGGCAGGCATACAAACATGTATGTAGGTATGTATTTTACCGACGGCTTCACTGAACGGCAGCCGAACCATTTTTCTGTAAGTCTCCAAAAACCTTTTTGCGTGTTGCTGTATTCTATAACGCAATCTTTAACTCGAAGCGTCTCTTGACCGTGTACACAGTACACACGCAGTGCACATTCATATGCACTTATTGTGTATGAGCTATCACTATAATCTCTTAGAACCAAAAAGCCATTTCCTTTTCATTCTATTAAGATTTATAGATCCTACCCCATTTTACATATAAATGCCTTTTCCTCTGTAAGAACGCCAAACTAAAGAATAAAGTACGAAAGACAGAAGAAATTACGAAGGAAAAGAATTTTAGATGGATGTGAACAAATAGTAATTACAACAGAGGAATCACGAGTAGTTGATGTCTAGTTCAATGACGATGGTGCGCTTATGTTATACATATTAAAATTATTAAGCAAATTTTTTATCATGTCATATCGTAAATAAAATCCATTTGCTAGAAGAGTCCTTTCATTTACAAAGCGTTTAACGGCAGAGTTTTCACCGCCATTTCGGAGCGCAGGCAGAATATTAGTTAGATCCCAGCAAAATTCTATTAAAAGTAAAACATTGCTTGTGTTTATCTTTTTACTTTGATAGAAGGCAGAGAGTTCAAAATTAAATAAAAGAAGTCACAACTAAGCACTTTGGAATTGGATTAAATACTTATTAAAAAACTATTAGGTGCATTATGCAAATTGTATTAAGTATTTACTTTTATTTACCTTGAACACACTACCAAATAACGAAATACAAGATATATGACAATAATTTGCAGCAATTTGGAGAACTCTCGTTTATAGTTTTCTTCACTGATTTCACACCAACATACGGAATACTGATACTTATATCGAGAATTAACGCCGAATTCAATTGTGATTTTACTACATTCGTAAATTACTCACATTACACACGGAATTGCTGAAATTACAGCAATGCACAGAGGAAATAACTTTGTGTTTGGGTACACTGCTCAACAAGGGTTCATAGTGACATTTTGTAATGTATAAACCTTAGATTAAGGAATATATTTTAACCTCCCCCTGGAATAAACGTTTATAAACCGAGAATGGCAGTGTAGGCGACAGCAGTAGAAGTTCGCGAGAAAGTTAATGCAATTTTAAATAAAAATTGCTATTCTTGTAGAAACATTACAAATAATACAGAACACTTTATATTATGTAAAGAAATGATGAATGAACAAAATTACTAATTTTCTGTAATTACAGTTTTCTTTCCAAAAAAGGTTGATTAACACCTGATGTATAAGGTTTGCATTAGTTTGAATAAAACACCTGTATGTCGTATGTCGTGACAGCAGTATTACTAACTTGACCATTTTGCAATTCATTGTAATGATTGCTACTGGAATTGTCTCCAGTAACCCCTGTATGTAAGATATCCAAAGGTATTCTTACGTCCGCTTAATACATCGATAATGTAAAACGGCACTATACCATGCAGTTTTATAAACAAAACGATTTGTTAATCTATTACCAATTTACTGTACATATCTCATCAGTTGTGACTTAATTATCTAAATGACATTAACATACGACTGTGACCTCTACAAGTTTTTCTACGCAGTTCAAACCCATCGTTTACTGCCAATTGTAAATGCCAAAACACGGAGAAAGCAGGTAAAATGTTTCCTTCAGGAGGCGTTTTCAATCAATCGCGGGGAAGTTGCCGAGTTCTCAAATTGAAACCTGCTGTTCTCTCTTACACTTTTCTAAAAAGTTTCAACCAACTCCCTGAGTCACTTTTGTTCACGACTTCGTTCACTCTCCAACGTAGGTAGATAGGTATGTAGCACAGGTTAACCCCAAGGCTTCAATCTTATTTCTAATCAAATCTTCGGAAAAAAATCCTGTTGATCATCCATTACAACGGTTCTTCAACATTTCACGGGCAACTGCAACATAGGTACATTTTAGTAAAGCCCTACCGGTTAGGTGTTTTGCCTCAGATTACAAATCAAATGACTTGCTGTGACTAGAACAGACTTCGTGCATGACTTTGACTAAAGAAAGTATACTCTAATCATTTCTTTGTTGCTCCTTATACTTTCTCTGTAACTGAAACCGTGTATCAATTTATCTTCTGTCATGAGAACGATGATGATGATGACGACGACGACTACGTACACGGTGGTATTTGTGAAATCTAATACGTAGCACTAGCAGTAGCAAGGTATGCATTATATGCGAGCCATTATTTGCGGTTGCATTGTATTGTTGAAGGTGAACCCTTGATTCTGTTTTTGTGTGTATGAGCTTACTAAATTTTATTATGTATATGATACTTCATTGCAATACGCCCGACCTCATATTTTTCATCTTTCATGACGACGACTTACTTTCATTTGACAAAGTGAAACTGCTTCTGACTAGTTTGATTTCTTGTTGCTTTCTCTCATTTTCTCTTTCCTTTCTCGTCGTCCTCGTCGTCGTCCTGTTTGGCTCTACACATTTTCTCCTTTTACTTCCAGCAAACTTTTTTCGCTCGATTGAACTTGGGTTTGATCATTTTTTTCTGGATTAGCTATTATAAGAGCAAATGTTCTCAGATACATGTTTCGTTCTGTGGTCGTCTTGTTTCTGTGAAAAATATTTTGTCTGCGATCATCATAAGAGAGAACATTATGGAGAAGTGGAAAGAAACCACACACACACACACACACATCCGAAACATATACTTCTACGAATATGATATATAATGCCTTTATTCCGTGATAGAAAAAGTCATTGATAGGAAATTGCGTGTTGCATTGAAGTGGAATTGAAAGGACTTGTTCGTTAGTGCTGTACAATGCAAGTTATTGGTTCAACTCATTTTCTCATTTTTCCATCGTTTTATGAAACTGACTTTTGTGTCGGGTTAGGGTTGTCAAGTACGGCTTCCACTTTTTTGCCTCTCTTCTTTTGCTAAGAAGTATAAAGAAGAAAGTGAAACGCCACGTCTCTTGAATAAAAGTGTGGGAATGGTGAGTTCTTTCTGTGTAGCCATGGACCGACCACGGCACACACAGCTTCAACAAAACGAAAAAAAAACCGGCGAGTTGGCAGGGAGTAGGGACATATCTGACATTTCATCTGTGGTTGATGTTTTATTGTAATGTGACCGATATCATAACAGATACTACCGCTGGTTATCATCATTCGGATCGCTTCACAAAAAACGTACTGAAATCGGCGGGCAGGAACTATTGTGAAATTTACAATACATTGTACTCTTGCAATTTTTATAGATTATTTTCCTACATAAGCAATTTTGTTTGCAATGTTGATGAGTCAAGCTAAAAGTGTGGAAGTTAATAATGTTACATCACATATCCAATCTAATTATCACTATGCCTCAACAACACATACTCGCTGAGAGTTGAACATTTGAACAGCTTCGTTGTCTCTACACCAAATACTGCGGTCAACTTTTCGGAAGCAGAGCGCCTCATCATTTCCCTTTTAACGGTAGCATGTATATGTGTTCCTCTAAATCGGAAATATCTATTATTAGGCGTAAACAAAAACTACTGTCTCTTTTGGTATTCGAAAATCCTTCTCATGCAATTTTTTTGTCGTTGAAAAACGTAATTTTCCTATTGACTTGCTTTAGCAAATATAGGAACAAGCACATAAAATCTACACGCATATACACTTGTCAGTGCGGTATCGCACAACAGCAATACAACACTTGTTTTGTCCATTTGAAACATAAACGAATTCTCCTCTCTCTCTCTCTCTCTCCTCTCTATCATGCTTTCTATTTTGTATTTCAACTCGCCAGTAACAACAACAACAACAACAACAACAAAAACGCCAATTTCCTAAACTGCATTTAAATAAATATCTCGGAAATTGTGTATTCCATTCGTAGCTCGTTTCTTTTTTCTCTTCTCATCTTCGTTCAACCCCTCTTCAATTCAACTGTCTGCCCTGCTGTCTCCACAAAAAACCCAGCAACTACCACTACACTACTATTACTAGCCTATTGGAATTTTCACGTAAATCGTGTTTCTGTTATTGTTGTGCGAAAAAGTAAACTGTTATGTGTGTATGTGTGTAGGAGAGCAGTAGCATCGTCGAAAAAGGTAGTCGTGAAAGCGATTTTAGGAAAAACCGATTTCACTTTTGAAGGCGGGTATCGTCCATGAATGTCTATACAGTTACCGAGAACTACTGCAAGTAGGTATTATTTTTGCTTAGGTACATATTCAAAAAACTATTTACTGGCGCACATTACAACATTTTATACATTGATCTTTGTTTATTATGTTGGAGGGCGATGCAGAGTAGGTAGACGGAGGTATACGAGATATATAAACGTGTATAATATTTTTTATATACGTTTAGCAGCATCCACACTTGATCGGTCGCTTTCTTTTCAACCCCCATCATGATGCATGCCAAAATATTTTAAGTTACAACTCCAACCTCCATCCAACTCAAAGTCTGTCAAATATGCATACACACACAAACACCCGAGTGGAATGGAATGGATATGAGTATAGGTGCATACGCTTCCTGTCTTTGACTCTCTCACTCGCTCGTCGCTCCCACAACTCTTGTTCTTGTTTAAAGGGAAAGCAATATTGGTAATTTCGCTGGCAGTTTGTTGCTCCTTTTCGCTGTTTTCTTGTATCTGCTCATTTTAAAAAAACATAACTTCTATGCAGCTTCCGGTAGTTGGTGGTGGTGATGCTTGATGTGTAATAATATAAAAACGGAGCCAAAAACAGAGATATAGATATTAACTGGGTATGTGAGTGAGAGAGAGAGAGAAAAAAAACGAGAAAAGCATTCATCCACTTAAAAACCGATGCAGTGTTCCTGTGTTGTTGTATCCATACATTACATTTTGTAGAGAAAGAAAGCTGGAGAGAGAGAGTGAAAGTCAGAAAGAGTCAGGGAAAGAGAGAAAAAGCGTATAAGTATGCATGAGTGCATCCCTAATATTACGTTATGGATAATACAATACCCAAAGAACTCTGTAAAGAAAAATATAACCGGCTTTTGCTACTCCTGCTTTGCAAAGAGTTTTTTCCACAAAATTTGTATGTGAATCTATCTGCATTTCTCCATTACAATAATGGACGAGTTCTGAATACTAATGGTTAACGGAGAAGGCAAACGGCATATTTCAATATACTCTCCTTTACAAACCGTCACTGACACCATCAACCAAGATCCTACCTTCAGTGTATACAGCGCGGGCATTTTATCAAAATACACTTTTCCTATATTTTTTCAGTATATGTAATCATTTCACATGCTACTGAAGAACATGGTAACATTTAAATTTCACAATAATCGTTATTTACACCAGCGGTGGTACTATTTAGAGTACGCTCAATATTATCGTCGATTAAATGATATAATGAGTCGACAGGATGGCCGCGTACCATTTTTGTGCATTAGTTTAATACTAGCTAATTAGCTTACTATCAATCAAACCAGATGAAACATGCTGAATTAGTTTCAAATAGTATCTACAATATCATTTCATATTATACATAACTTGGTGTAGAAACAGTAGCTGGATGGATGGTCATATATTAAAAGTCTATTGAAAAACAGCAGACGTTCAAAACATGTAATATGTACATGCACATACATTATAAAAATATTTGCTATAAAATGTAATTTTAGTACATGTATTCTCTTTTCATAAAGTGATTCGTTCCCAATCTCAACTTTTAGTAAAGTGGGAAATTGTACTTTTAAGAAGTGAAACCCCCAAAAATTATTTAATGAATAAATGTAATATCAATGATCACCCCGATGAGAATGTTTCAATTGGGCAACGTTTATTACCGGTACAATTTAAGAAAACTGAAAATATAAGAGAATGAAATTGTTAATAAAAATTGTCTACAAAACGTCTACTCTAATGATATTACCCTGTCTTGAACTGTATCTTTTGTATACGCCACTTTGTTCCCTAACATCATTTTCATTTTGACTTTAAACCCACTGATTAAGTAGAAATCTGTATGGAGTGCACTAAAAATTAGTTACCAAAGGACGAACATAACAGTTCAGATACTAAAACTGAACTAATGAAAATGAACGCTTCGTTAAAAGCGCATACAATATTGAACGATTTTGTACAGCTATGCTGCGACATGGCTGTTGGTGATTGGTGTTTTCGAGACGAACGGAGGAGGCGTTGTACTATAAGAAAAATATTATTTTACTTTCCCTATAGAGTCAATAGTGACATAGTAAGACTGTGTGTGTGGCGCTTTTTGATACAAAACACAAAGCGGCGAAAATCATTGCGACGGTATTATTATGAAGGCATGAATAGGAAAATGCATCAAAAAGAGCTTTTAATTTCCTGAGAATAATGGAACTTGTGTGTTGAATGACTCATGATGAAGATGAAAATGATCGTCATCATCATTCGCCCCATTTTCATCAATACAGATTGGTGTCATAATAGGAAAAGGTATGCGTACAGCATTTTTAAATGTGCCAACATTTAAGGCGGAGAAAGTGGCAGTGGAGATGGTGGGGACTGTGTGTTGGCGAGAAGGAGATGTTGACAGCACAGTTTGAGAAAGACAACGCATCTGTTATACTACATACACCACACTTTTATTCATTTCACTTGAGGGAAAGTGCAAGTGTAAGTTTTGCTACTCGGTTCTTCTTGAAAGGAGTCTGCCTATCAGCACACCATAATATACTTCTTTACAATGTGTGTCTCTATTGTCTTGATAAATTTCATTGCACTGGAGAAAGGAATTCCACTTGGTGCAAACTTTGATGGGAACCACTTAGTAAAACTTACACGTGAACTTTCTTATTGTATCTCGATAAAATTTTCGCCTCGGGTTATACTAGGAAACATTTAAAGAGACCAAAAGAGACGGATAAGATCATGCTTGTAGAAACATCGTGAGCCGCAAAATTAAAAACGGTGTGAAAAATCTGTGTGAGCATGTACTCTTGCCTTAACTAGTCATAGCTGGGATTGTGGGATGCATACTTACACACATACATACGGTTTTAAACCTGTTCTAACTAAAAAAAATCTGTAGAAATGATGCTCGAGATGAACTACAACTATACTACCCTGAATTATTTATATGTACATTTTACATTTACCAAAAAACCAAATAAAACAATTCGTTCTCATTGCAGGCTACAGACATAAAAAACTGCTTGCAGCCTTAACGTCGCGTTTGTGTGAAACTTGAGAAAGCAAAACACAAAAGGTGTACAGGCGAGTGAGTATGTGTCGTTTTCATGAGCAAGAAATAAGTTGAATTGAGTGAATGAGATGTTACCAAATTTCCGCTTTTGCTTCGAGACCATTTCTATTGCGTAATGTAGGGTTGAGTGTTATATTGTATCACTACAAAAAGCGAATTGATCGTGGTACTACACAAGAGTACTTACATACCTACACGGACAAGACCAAGGTACCCCGAGAGATGATGTAAAATATAGGGAATGTACAAGGTAGTGAAAAGCTGAAGTGAAGTTAGGAGAGTATACATAATATGCATCATATCGTGTGTATGTACCACGTATAGGACCCCAAAAGCTGAGAAATAAATTTACATCGAGTAACCGAAATAGCGGCAGCAGCATCCCCATCAACCGTAGCAAGCGGTAAAATGTATTTTGTACATGTAAGCACCTACCTACTAACTAATATGAGTTATATTTACCTTTCATGTACAAACAGTATATTATCTTTGGGTATTACCAACCCGACTACTGCTACTAGTAGCACTATTATAACGTTTAGTTGTTACATTACATCTTTCTTTCTCTCTCTCTCGTTCTCTCTTCATAGAAGGTAGCAAAATGAGTGAGTGAGAGCGGAAACCGTGCGACATTTATTATGTATGATGGGCACACATACATGTATCTATTTCTGTCCATGGAGAAAAGGAAATGAGGAGAAAATGGATGAATTTACGAGCCCTCTCACTCTACTTGCTAAGGCATAAAATGGGAGAAAAGCGGCCTTATTGTATCACTCGTCGTTGTTGCTTATGCTGCTGTTGCTACTTTCTCCCTCTCTCACCCACACATACCCTCTTTTCATTCTCTTCTTTTCCATTTATAAACATTTTCCCTTCAGCCGTGGTGTGTATGTTCAATAGTTTTTGCCATTACCCAAAATATATACACTTTTATCCCGATATAGCATGTACTTTGTAATATCTTTGGGCTTTAGAGCTCAATGATGCTCGCATCTCACATCGCGGTACAATATTATCATTACATACATTACACATTTCTCTGCATACTTACGCAAACCGAGTGGGTACATCATAACATTGACTTGAATCCAGCTTACATAATATTGGCATTTGGTATCCGGCACCCCGGCTATCACCGTGTTTTCCTGCATTTTGTATCTAACTTGGGGTAATTTTTTGGTGCTCATTGATGATGATGATGCCGTGTGTATGTGTACAGACACGCCAATATTAATGAACGAGTCGGGGAATAAAGTAGAATAAAGAAAGCCCGTTGCAAAGTTATATTCCAGTTTGTATCCCATTATTAATAATCCTTAGTTTAGGGCCTTGGTTCGGATGAAAGACCATAGGTCTTCCACCACCACCATTGCCACGACCATCGTAATCTTCTTTTTATATACACATTTACTGGTTCCGTAACATTTCATATGTGAGAATTTTCAGTTTCGAGGAAATTTTTCTCTCCACTCGAGTTCCTCCTCCTCCTCGATCGCATTTTCAAAACGGTAGTAACACAAGGTATTTTTCATTACATTCATTCATCGAGTGATATATCCGACGGTGGCGGTGGCGATAGTGTGAGTTCAGCCCTGTTCGGCGTGTGGGTATTAACCCCCAGGTTTCCCTTTCTCTCTACCTTTTCCCCTGTCATGATCAACGACGTTGCTTTTTTCTCTCTGGTTGTGCTTTCCCTGTAGTCGTTGTGCAGTGAAACCCTTTATTTCGCCACTTTGGAGTTTTTTTTTGTGTAAATCGACAGCGGAGGTAAAATTCTGTAGCTTTCAATATACGGTACGCTTTTTTCGTTTCTTTTTCGCTTTAAACATTTTCGTTACAGTGAGTCGATATTACAATTACAGAGGAACACGAAATGTGCATTTGTAAAGGCATTAGTGCTTTGTATAGGATAAAAAGTGAGCGGGAGCTGCACTCGTCTGGATGTTAAATGACTGTTCTACAATGATGTTCATCTTCTAAAAGTACTGCTGTTATTTTATCGACTAAAATATGACTGATTTCAATTTACTAGTGCAGTCATTGTGTGATTAATCAACGACAGATGAAAATAAACATGTAAACTGTAAACAAGGGTTGGCACGCAGGGCTACACCAGCAAAATCGTCTCGTTTCTTTTTTGTTTTAAAAATCTCGTGATTTTGCTCTTTTTACTCTTCCCACTTGTATGCATATAAAATCTTACCGACCAAAAGACTATAAAACAGAAAAAAATTCTACGTGTTTTTGTATGTATCTATGTAGCGGTATAGCAATTCAAATGTAAACATTTATGCTTTTTACGTGCGCTTTTTTGTTCACATTTATTGCAACTCGATAGAAGATACGTGACCGCTTTTTAATCAAGTGGAAATTTTTAAAAGTTAATTTTCCCAATTAAAATTGCTTATCACGAATCACATCAATAACCTTCCTGTCTGATGATGATGGCAGGGAGAAAAGATAGATGTTCTGTGTGCTTGTTGGGAGGGCCGTTGAGAGAAAGAGTCGAGTGGAAAGGGTATCCAACCCGTTTTTCAGGACAGGCAGGGTAGCGATAGTAGTGAGAAGGCATGTGTCAAAGTATAAAAACAAACAGGCGATGTAGGTGGTATATTACGGTTTGACGGCGGCGGCGGTGGTGGTGGTGGTGGTAGAAGAAGAGAAACGAACAGCGTACATATTGAACAAGAAAAAGATAAATGAATGGTTGACTGATGATGATGATGGTACTAGTAAGTAGTGATCGTTGCAGAGAGACAGAGAGAAAGAGCTGAAAAATTTAGCGTTCTTGTATGCAGAGAATAATGTATCAAGCAGCTCATCTCGTCTATAAAAACGTGAATTCCGTACCAAGAAAAAATGATGCTTATACCGCCGCCACCACTAGAGTGAGTGAGTGCTACTGCATGTTTCCATCCCTGTCTTTGGCCCCAGAGTGTTCCTCGCGAGTCTCTTACTCAACCATTACGCTGTGAAACTGTTTAAACAAGTTGTTATATGCTTTTATCATGCAAAGTCAGTGCGGTTGATGCATGATATAGAAAAAAACATTTCACTATTTCATCCCAAATATTCTGCATTGCTACTTGTGTCTGTGTGTGTAGGAGAATTCTTTATTTCCATTCCAGGTTCTGTCTACCGTGGAGTATTGCTTTGACTATGATGCGATGCTAAAACAGCGTAAAGGTTGGTGAAAGAAGGGGTTGTAAGTCAAAGGCAAGTTGCTCTTATTATCAGGATAGCAGTATAATTTTTTTTTCGTGGTTCATAAGCTCATCCATGCTTGATTGTAAGCTGTTAACTAGATCAAATCGAGATGTAATAAGGAAGGAAAATAATGAACACTATTCATTATTTTTTCGTGGTGGCTTGATAACTAAATGTGTAGTGCTTGCTGATCTGCGGAGCGCATGACGCCTATTTGGGAGTAGAAGGGATTTTTTCAATGCTTTAATTATAAAGGAATAATAATTGCGGTATTTCCAATTTTGTTTTAAGATGAATTTCGTGTCCATGAATAGCATACAAGTATGGGAAAGGGAACAACAGGTTAAGGATGCTTTCTCGTGTAAAGTAGTTTGATGTGTACTAATGAAATCAGTTTGGACGAATGTTCATTTTGGTCCGAAGACTCAACTTTCCAATGTAAAATGCCAAAAAAAACACAAAATTTCAATGAAACGCTGATTTTATATGCTTTTCTTTACAAATTATTAAGACTTTACTAAACTAACGTTATCTAAGTAGCTGAGATGAGAATAACCCCCGTATAGATTTTTACTGGTGATTTCACAGTTGTATTTTAGGTATAACAGCACTACATCCATTTTGAATTATTTTTTTCACATTTTCGTTTTGTTTTGAAAATACATTGAGAAATAAATGCTGAATTGAAACTACTCTAGATATAATTTAATTTCGTGTCTTTCAAAAGCGATCAGCTCTACAGTTGTATCCCCCTTGCTACAATTTGATTAAAATTGAATACAAGCTCAGTCGGTGTCAGAAAATTTCGCAGAATAATCCTACTTTAGTAACTGAAATATTTCTGAGTATCCTAAAAGACACAACTTTGTTCACATTCTATCCACTTACAACAGTCTTGCTATTCCTCTTCTAGGATTCATACAATTTGACATCAGCATCAGGGTTGTTATCCTATCATATCACCCTTTTCCACCACCACCTTTTCCTTTCATTTATTGCTGTCTAGAACGTTTCTCCGTAAAGAAAAAAAGCGATATCGATACTTTTAGTTAAGTAGATAATGCCAGCTAGCTCCGGATTTTACACCAATACTTCGCTTTAAATTGCACATGTACCTGTGTGTGAGTGTGAGTGCGATGGCAGAGTTTAGTGAAGTGGAGTGTTTATATTTTTTATATAAAGGCATTAGACGCAGGTCGAATCATACCTATTGTATGCATATGTAAGCGTCATTCGACCGGTATTTCCCTTCTCGTATGGTTTACCTTATTCTTTTTCTCTCGTTTTACGTTTTTCTACTTACGTGGGTTTGTTTGAAATATTGCGTGATAGAGGAGTAAGACGTTTTTCGACTGGAAGAAGAAGACCTACCGGATATTTTATGCATTATACACATGCACTTTCCGTATTTATGTTCTTGTTCGGTAAAAGAGAGAGAGAGAGAGAGAGAGAGAGAGAGAGAGGAGAGAATGAAATGTAATATGGAGCATACTTCTTATGAGGAGTAGTAGCAAATCTACGAAATACATCGTGTGCATGTATGCATGTATGTACTTATTTATTTTTCTGGGAAAAGGCAACATCCTTCAGCAATGTACATAAATTGCTATAATGTATAGAATGAAACTGTGAACCTGAAGCTCAGGAGTGAAATAAATAGAGGTAGCATCTTGCTATATTGCTTTCCCCTTCAACTTTCCACTAAATTTTGCGGTTGGTGTCTTTTTCGTTTTTTTACCTTTTTTTTTGTAGCGGGAGTACATAATACCTTTCTCTTCGTATTTCGCGTCTACCATCTTGGTACTCTTATAATGTATCTACTACAATAATAACATAAGTATATTACGTGAAGTGGATTGGCGGTTGTGACGACGAAGAAGCAAGGAAGATGGTATTGTGTATCGCTCGCGTCTTATAAATATGTTCACATTTGTGTCGATACTGTAACAAAAGAAGAGTGATACAAGATACTAAAGTACAATGGATGAAAAAGGTTCTTACGATGATGATGTTGATGATGATGAGCACAACGAGGGAAGAAAAACTAGACTGGCGCTTATGGTCGGGTCCGAGAAAGGCTCAAAATGAGAGCGTATGTATATGTTATGCCAGTGATATTGCTTTTATGTAATTTTTTACAGATGTGTGTGTGTGTGTGTGTGTGTGTGTGTGTGTGTGTTTTGTGTTGTCGGTGAGGAGGAGGATGCGGAAACTCGAAAATAAAAAAGGATTAGAATGGACAGGAGCGCTTTAGCGAGTAAATTGGAGAGTAGATATTGTGTAATCCGACAACAATAGATTTGACAGGATACTGAATAGCGATCGAGGTGTTAGCGCAGTCATTGCAACTCACACGTGGCTCTTCTCTTTTCTCTCCTCTTTCTGCTTCTTCGACGCCCAATCCGCCATACACACCCAGGATGTAGTGGGAGAAGTGGTTATACCGAGATAGACGTAGATGGATGGATAGATGGATGGATGCATATGGTGTTACAGGGTTGTATATTGTGTTAGAGAAAGACAACCATATCTGTTCTGTGTTTATCGAAAAGAAAGCAAACATTTATTCACCATTCATTAAGTGAGCGACAGATGAAAATTGGATGCGATACTGTTTCAGTGCAGTTTTTCTTTTAGTCTGAAGAAAATGAATGACAACAAGAAGACAATCTGTTAGGGGAAGGTGTCGCGACGATCCATTATAAATTTATAGCAATAATTGTCCAAAAAATCTTAATATGAATAAACTAATTTTATTCGATCATTTCCTTTCTTAAAAACATATAACACTGAAGTAAGGTAGAGGGAAAGTTAGCGATGGGAGATAAAGTTGACATTTCATCATTAAAACGAACAGTACTTGGTGGGGTTTTCTGAGGGGTTGACGATTTCATTTTTTTACAATGTAAAACTGAACGTATTCATTTCTAGTTAAGAAATGTCGATGTCTGTCTGAGACAGGATAAGATTCTTGAGAGCTAAAGTGTTTTCAAAGAAATTTCCTTAGTGTACATCTTGGAGAAGAATTCGTCGTAAAACAACTGTTTTATTAAGACAAGCAATGGAACAAAGTTGCACAAAGTCTTTTCCCTTTCTTCTTTTTATTCTTTTCTACATTAATACATCAAGTTAAGCATGAAGATACAGGGGTTTTCAGGTTTACACACTGCTTTTCGGTATAAACCGGTAGAGAAATATGTGTGAACCAGTATAAAGTAGTTTTGGAATAGCAGCGTAAAGCGATGAAGACATATGCAATGTCCATCAACGAAGTGAAAGAAAAGTAGAAAAACGGCGTAACTAAAATGGAGCATACAATGCACCCTCAACTTCTCCTGGCGTTACCGGCATTGTGTTTCAGTTAAAACAAAAACTGAAAAATATTTACAGAAAAGACAACTAGCCGTAAGTATATCGAGGAAAAAGCGAGCGTGTGTGTATTTAAGTAAGTACAAATAAAATGTAAAGGTGCGCTATGTGCTCTCTTTGCGAGAGAATGTTTTGTACACGTAAAACAGGGTAGTAAAAATGGAGCAGCACTTTACTAAAGTGCTCTAGTAGACAGGCAATAGCTGGGAAAGGCTTAAGCATAATCAGACATAGTACGGAACACCTGAGACTTGGCTCGTAAAGTAAACCCCTTTTCAACCTTTACTGACAGACATGCAAGACACAGTAAGAACGCAAGAGAGAGAGAGAGAGAAAGAGAAAGCTAAAGCCCATTTAGATACATATTCCAAAAGACTCTCTCCCTCCATTTCTATCTAAAATATATCAGTTCAATGGCATCTTTTTTATTTTATATTTCTGTTTGTACACGTGAAGGTTATGTTCCCGAAATAATAAGACACAAAAATGCCATGACGGAGTTGTAGCCGCGGTATCTGTAACAGCACCAGTTGTAATTTTTGTGGCCATTTCCTTTATTTAAGATATGCGTCTACCTAACATATTGCTAATACTTCTTCGGCTGCTGCTGCTAAGTTTCGTCAAAGAAGATACACAACTGTTGTGTGCACCCGTATCACCATCATGCATATCTTATTCTTTTCACTTTTACTCCAACAACTTAACCAAGTAAGTGTGTGCACGAGAAAGAAGAAAGGAAGCAAGAACAACTCTATATTATGACTTTTCTCCAGTCCACAATAAAGCTCACTCAGGTTTTACACACACATAGAGAGAGAGAGAGAAAGAAGTAAAGAAGTAGCACAGGGATGCCTCCATATTACATATTAGAAATTCTTATATACAATTCTGACAGAACTATTTCTACAACTCTCTTGTTACAGAGGGTTGGCACACGACAAAGCCACTTCTTAACTATCTCCAACTGGTTTCCTGCATTAAAACTGAATAATATCGATGCACAACATCTTCTCTTCGTCAGGTCCACTTTCATCTTCCATTGTGTCGGTCTATGAGACTGTGATAGGGAGAGCCCGAGAAAAGAGAGATAGCAAAAGTAGAGAAAGCAAAACTATCCTGCTCTGTTTGTGATACGATGGTGGTGGTGGCGGTGGTGGTGATGATGACGACGATGTTGTACTGGTGCCGTGCTGTGGCTTCTTTCTGAGGAGAAAAATTACTTGTATCATAGATACTTTACAACAAACGTAAGTAACAGTAATAGCTTTGTTCGTGGGAGAGAAAGTAAGACAACGGAACTAGAGACGAAGGAAAAAAGAAGAGTGAGTACTAGTGAGCCTAAAATAATTCCCTCTGGTAATAAAACCTTAGCTTTACTTCTAGTTAACTTTCACTCAGCCACCATTATCTTTGTAAGTACATCTAAATGGCAGCATACCTGCGGTGGTGGTGGCAGCAGTAGGGGTAAAGACAGCATAGGTGTCTATATGTCTTCATGAAATTTTATCCAGGTGGGTAATACTTACGTATACCATTCAACGTGTGCATTACCTGTTTGTTGTGCATACGCTTTCTGCTACGGCGTTACTATTTAGTTGATTTCAACCAGTCATTCCTTTTCTCAAATTTCTTCTTTAAATATGGATGATGGGTGTGTGTATGGGATGTGTGTGTGAAGACGTGTAGGCACAACGTTACAATATTGACTATAGAAGGGCCACCGTAACAGCAGATACACTTGAGGTTATCTTCGTTTCGTTAAGCTTTTCATATTATGCATCTTTCAAAAGCGTATTATTGTCATCTCTCTCGGTCCTGTTTCATTAATATTACGTATTTAACATATTACATATTTCGCTTTCTCTTGATCCCTATTCTCTACCAGAGGTTTTCCTAGACGCCATTTTACGACGAAGATATTATTGTAAAACAAATGAAAATTTCACAGGATTCTCGCAGTTTACATTGTTTGTAGAGATCATATACATATGGTATTATATGGGGTATACGGCTATCAGCTCATTGTCGTTGATATACTTTATCTATAGAACAAAGCTAGTGATGCTCCAAGTTACAAATTTTTGTTTAAGTTGGTTAAATTATGGTATCATTACAGCTACAGCTTCGTTCTGTGAATCTACTACTACTGTAAGTCTGACCGGTTCCACCACATGTTTGTTGTTTCATTGTTCACACATCACACACATTTTACCCCTTTTCCTTTCGTGTGTGCGTGTTCGGCATCGCCAGGGTTGCTACTAAGTCTGTGGATTGTGGAGTGCGTGAGTTTTGAGGCATTCATAATGTGTCTAGGTAGGTACATTTTGAAAGACTACGTTTTTCATTTAAACGACGCAGCTGATGATCATTAAAATGAAACGAGTAAATTACAATGATGATCGTGGCGATGATGATGATGATGGTTTGGGAACGTAGTAGTGGTGGTTTGAGACGAGTGGAAAATCTAATTTGCCTAAATACCTTGATGGTTCCTGTATGGCAAACTTTACACAAGAATACTAATCAATTTTTTTGATCGAGTGGTTCAAACATTTAATTTGAATGGGGCACTTATGCACTATTTTAGGCACGATACCACACACTCCAGCACAGAATTAACAAACGATCTCCTCGCTGCGCGCAGTTGTTGAAGAGGTATTTTGTTCTTTTCGATCCCCGCTCTTGATGAGATATTCCACTTTGCTACTAAAGTAGTACTGCATCATCATGTAGTGGGAGAATTAAAAGGAACGAGAGAGAGAGAGAGGAGATAAAAATAATTCTGTTTCTGGAGCAATTCCTCTTCTCTCTAAAGTGTAGTTATTTAGAAGGAAATAATAATTAATTACGTTGTCATTTTTACAGGCCGCACAATTTAAATAATTATTTGACTCATTTGTCCATAAATATTATCCCACTAAATTGAAAGATGCGTTTTATTTTTCATCGTAAATAAGAAAAGGATAATGTGTAAATGCACAGTGGCATGCTGAAAAGATTCCCTCGTATGACCAGTGACCGTGCAAATACGTAAAAATTTTGATCTCCATAATCGCTTTGTCTAGTCTACAACATATTTGCTTCAACTTTTCCGCATTGTGAACTTCCCCAACTCTTTATGTGTCTGTTGCGCTCATTTAAAAAAAGAAAAACATTCATTCGCGTACAAAAAGACCATGACATACATATAGATGTATATTTAGGGAGAGTGTGTTAGAGTAAAAATGGGGAGAGAGGGAGCAAAAAAAGCATAAAACATCACACATTGTACACACAGATATACAGTTTTTTATTAGGGAACGTCCTCTTCTCGTCTCATCTTTGAAAGCTGATGCCACCATGATGTGAATTGGGATCGCCACAGAATCCACGCTCACACCGAGTACAAGATACAATGATGACGACAAGAAACTAGACTTGCCAGCCAGCAGGGCACTCCAGCAAGGGTAGCTGCTCATCATATCAATTCCAACCATGTATACGTCATCCCAGAATATAAACGAGGTATGTGCCATGAGCCAAAAAACAGTCATGTTTACTAAAGAATAACAACGTCTAATGGTTTTGTGTATGCACGCATATGCATATTTCGGGTAAAAAAAAGTGCCTACAATGGATAATGCGGTTGAATAAAACTAAATTTTGCTGTGCTATAGTTTGTTGATTTTCTGATGCTGTGATGCTGCCTCAACTGTTGTTGATGATGCCGATGATTTGGTAGAGAGACTTGCTGGGACCAGTAACAAAAACTGTGAAACGGTGGGAATAATAACTAAAGGTCCATATACCACATTTACTCTCCACCAACAACCTGACAGTCTTAAAAAAAGAGTAAGAGTCTCTGGCATTCGGTGGCCATTTCAACCCTTTTTGTCTGCTGTCCAGTTCTATACGTCGCTATTATTCTAGAGTAACAAAAGTCGAGCTGGTGGACACATTAAAACAAGTAAAGCTGCAGGGTACACGAATTATCTACGTATCAGCATCAGCTTTTCGCTAGCCACGTATGTGTACATACATAAGTAACCTAAATAAATACAGATATATTCTGTACGTACACGTACGTGTATCTACGTAAAATGATAAATACCGAAGAAAGGAACACTGAGAGAAAGGAAACAAGCATACTGAGAAAGGTTGAGTGAAGACGACTTGACCAGGCAGAGTCAGCGGTAGAGAAAATATAATGTGTGTAATACATATAAATAAAGAAGATTTTTGTCTTGTTTGCTTCGTTGATTCTGGTTGGTGAGGAGTCCACAACTTTGTTTGAGTGGCTGTGTGTGATGATAAAACGCATAAAACGAACCGAAACTATATTTAGGCACATTTTTATATGGACATATCTTTGTATACATACATACAATACCTGCGCTTACTGTACAGAATAGTAGGAGTTTATAGAGAGAGTGGGAGAGTTTTTTTTGCTTGGTCCTTGGTTTTAGTTTAGAGGTTTGTTTTGTACTTTCCGTTTAAACCTTGCCAGACAGCGAGGAGGCAGTCGGCAGAGGAGATTCCAATTCCATATCATTCTTATCTATAAGCATACCCAACCAAAAGACTCGACAGCACTTTATAAAGGATTTAGATACACGCAGTGCAATTAATGAATATACATGCATATATACATAAAGGAGATGTAGTGTCTAACTACAAACAGAGAGAGAAAGAGAGTTGACTCTGTAGAGATATTTCAGACACATGCATATTATATAATATACAGTAAAAATTATTTTACTGCCATTGCCGAGAGATAGATAGTAGCTGGGGAAAGCATTTCTGATCTCGTGTATGGCATATATAACATTATATAACGTGGACAGGCACGTTGCTTTCTCTCTCCCTCTCTCTCCCTCTCTAACACACACACACACATTACAGCTTGTATATGATGATGACTGTGTGGAATGCTTTCCATCTTTCTCTATTTCCCGTATTCTCGTGTAGTTGTATAATAATGTTCCATATAACTTGTTTCTCCAAGTTTAGTGTCTGCGCAAGAGAGATCTTTCCATTTCTGGCTGGGCAAAAAGAGAAAACCTCGTATATCTATAGAGCGAGCAAAAGAAGAGTGAGAACGAAAAAAGTTTATAGAAGCTGCAAAAGAAATACACTGCTTGCATAAGATATATTCTCAGCTCTATACACATATAGAATATCTTGTTGTATATACCAACGCTCTCGTACAAACTTTAATATTTGAGAAAACGTACGAAACTGTTATTACTACAATGCTTTCGTACTGTGGTGGTTGTGTACCTACACAATTCTGAAGTGAACTGTGTAAAGCTCTTGAAAAATCGCGACGAGAAAAGAACCTTGTTCTACTGCTGGCTAGGGCTGCTGCTCTCCACCTCTCTCTTCTCTCTCTCTCTTTCTCTGTTTCTTTAGATGTGAGTGAGTCTCGATGGAAAGAAAGAATAGAATGGCTAAATGCCTACAACTAGGTTGCGTTTGAAAAGTACGTGCATCTTTCCCAGTGAAACGAAACTACGCGTGTGATATGCTGGAAAATACATAAAAGGTCCCTATTTATGTCTCACACAAAACGTATAAACCTGACTAGATATGTACGTATAGGGAAAAGGATGCTGGAAGAGAGAAGGAGAGAGTGAGAGAGAGAGAGAAGAGTATGAGTTTATTGCCATCGGAAAGTGGGAGAGGGAGAGAAGACGAGACGGATGTACTTATGTAGTTTTATGCTAGGAAAGTGGAAGGCATGTAAAGTAAGTAAGGAAAAGGCGAAGCCAAGTTAGTAGGAACAAAAGTACTTTATGCATTATAGATATTATGACGATGATCAAACCGGCGGCGCTCTACGCTACTATTACGGATAACTTTTGCTTGTAGGAATAGGTATGTCTGTATCTGACTGGGTATAATATAGGGATGTGAGCGTGTGTGTGTGTGTGTGTGTGTGTGTGTATGCTTCAGCTTTGCAATCTTTACAGAGAAGAATGTGGAAAATGTAATGTAGAAGGAGAATTAGTAGTGGATGGAAAGTAGTAGTTGAATGCATGTAATGTGCTGTGTACCTTTAGGAAATATTCATCATATGGGTATATTGTCAAACAGTGTAGTGGTGGTATGGCGGCGGCGGTGGTGAGTGACTGAACGTATAAAAAAGTTGGATATGTATGGGAACTCGGAAGAGAGAGGAGAGAGAGGGAGAAAGAGAATTGAAACCACCGACTGTTCTATACAATAAAATCTGCCTTTGAGCAGCAGAGGCAAAATAGTAAAGTAACATCACATCAGCAGCATGATCCCCACCACCACCATCAGTGTGGTACTCCCGCTACACATAGGCAAGGCACAGGAGCGGAGAGAGAGGAAGGGAGAAGCTGGAAGCAGACAGACAGAAAAGGAAAGAAGAGAATAGAAGCAAGTTTTAACCGTGAAAAGGTTTGCCCAACTCTCTTTTCTTGTCAATGCCACTCTCAACCTCTGTCCTTTCGTATCTCCTCTCTCCAGAGCTCTCTCCCTCCCTCCCTTTTCTCTTCTCTCCCTGTTCTTTTCTTCCAGTTGATTCTTTCCTTTTCCTTCAGTCAGAACTTGTTCTCTCATCATCTCCATCCACCATCACACTCTCCTTCTTTCACTCTCAGTTCCATTTTTCTCCCTTTTTTGTGTAACACATTCATAAATTCAATATCACTAAACCCGTTTGCTCACACAAAAACTGTACGCACGCACACTTTTCCCATTTTTGAGGTTTTGTCTCGTTTTCCCTTTACTTCTACTCACAACAGCAACACATACACAAGCACACATGACTCTTTCGTCTCGTCTTTTCCCCTTTTTTTATTTTAGCCTGCTCTTTCCTTAAGTAAGAGTTGAAGGAAACTTTTAGCTTTTTATACATTGCATCACCAGATACAACAGCCATCATATCACCGCATTTTTTCCTTGTCCAAACATTTTCTAGTTTCTTTTTTTTCATCTTGTTACAGAAAAGTAGAAACTACCGACATTCCTTTTATGTCGTTTTTTTTGTACTCGCCAAATTCAAAACAGTAAATACTAAATTTTCCCCTGGTTTTCTTATTAATTTACAGTTGTTGCTTTAGGAGTTGAGAACACATAAAAACGAACACGTTCACAGATAAACAAAGTTACTATATTATTTTCCCACACCAACAAAATTAACCGTCACTTTGGTTCAACATCGTCAAATGCTGGATTCTGTAATCTAAAGCGAAACGTCTATATATTTCTCTTGTTGGACAGCCCAGCACTGTTTTGAAAGTTACCCGGAGTGCATGTAGAGGGGAGACATTTTTTGTTTCGCAAAACAGTTTGTTCAAGCCTTTTCCCATACGCGGTAGCAAGGAAATAGATCTGTTCACAGAAATAGCCATCATCTGAAAAAAGTTTCGTTTGACCCCAAGAGACTTCTCTCTGAGACAAGTGAGGACAAAGGACACGAAGTGTGCTGCTACACAAGCAAATGAATTGGGTTGCGCAGGACTGTCTGGTGAATACACAAACATTTTTTCATATTCTCTCATTATTTTTTGTCTATTTTTTTTATTTCTCCAATTTTTCTAGCTAGTTTTACTGGCATTGAAAAAGTCGAGGAAATATTTTTTCTTGACGGATTGGTAGAGAGGCAGGGAGTCCTCATATCATACATAATATTGTTTAACTCTTAAGTTGATTCAGTTTGCTCACCATCAACTACATAAGGTAATCTAATTACCACATTTCATGCTACTTGCTGTTTCATTATAAAATGATAATAAGGAGACATTATATATCTACACAGCTCTCTAACTATATATCCCAATCTCTTTCAAAAGTATAAGCTGACACACGATAGAACATGTCTCATATTGTAGTAAGGAGCTTCACAAAAGCTAACTTATTTATGTCTCCAACAATGAGATACTTCAGGATATATCACATCTCGACAACTTTTGTGCGTCTCTCTCGATGAGCCCCCACTCTTTTCCATGCATTACAAACTCTGGCCCTCTCTCATACTTTATACATGCATACATACATACTTACTCCCTCTTGGAATCCAACTTTGTTTCTAAATTTATTATTCCCCACAAAAAGTACAATTCCGGTTTCCCCTTCATTGAAGCTGCAATGCACAACTGCAAGCAAAAATTTCATTCATCCATATAGACACACACTCACTCTCTCTCTCTCGAAAATTCAAAACTTGGTTTGAGAGAAACCTTCTTGAAATAAGGTTTTATACAAGCAACGCATGTTGTATACCCCCGACTCACACGTATACTATGCCATGACACATATATTACAAGTATTATCATGGCTTTTGAAAAGGTATCTTTTTATTATGCATCGTGCATTATTGCATCGGGTTCGCTGCTCTGCTGCCACTGTGTAGTTTGTTGGAAGATTCTGAATGAATAGCAATCTCCCCATCAGTTTAGGTCTCCGACCCTTCTTGATCTTTTTCATAAAGCAAAAAAAATGTCGAGAATAGATTACAATAGGCAAGTTGCAACGGGCTGCAATATCGCTTGCACAAAAAATCGATGAAATACGAGCATTACCACGTATACACACTTACATACGTGGAATAATAATAAAAAATATTAATCCGACAAACCCATTTCTCTATTACTCACTAGTAGGAGCATTCATATATAATATACATATATTATTATGAGTGTGGCGCGGCAAAATGAAAGAACCAGCTACAACATCTATTTTGAACGCTGCTGCTGCCTAGTCCGCCATTTATAAACATGAATGGAATGAATGTAGGTAGCATTACTGGAGAAAAACACGAAAGGATGCTTATTGTCTGCAGTTGTGGCGAGGCACACAAGATGCACGAAAGCATTCTCCGCCTGTCTCATTCCTTGTCTGGATAATATGTGTATTACACACACACACAGTCACAGACAATTACTAGAAATGATGCAAGCATCAGAGAGAGAGAGAGAGAGAGAGAGAGAGAGAGANCGCCTGTCTCATTCCTTGTCTGGATAATATGTGTATTACACACACACACAGTCACAGACAATTACTAGAAATGATGCAAGCATCAGAGAGAGAGAGAGAGAGAGAGAGAGAGAGAGAGAGACTCACTCTTTTCTTGTTACTACTGCTCCACTATTTCGTTTCTTTACGGTCATCCCTCTGTCAGTATACTACTTTGCTGATTGTTGCAACCTCCTCTCTGTTCTCTCTCGCTCTCTGCTCGTAATCATTATAATCATCGTGATCATTTCAAGTGTGCAGCAAACGTATGGAAGATTTCGTTGAGGGAGACATAAAATTGAGATGGAAAGGGAAATGAGCACATATTGTGTTGTTGTGAAACTACTAGATAGATAGAGAGATGAGATGGCATGCAATTTTATCCCATTTTGACGATTTTCTTTTCTTCCACATTTCATGAAGAGCTGGGCACGTACCAGACACGAAAAAACGGTAGAAAGAGAGAAGAAGACGAAAAAAGAGAAGCAGCCTCTTATGAAGCGCACAGAGAAAAAGAAAGGAGGAAAGAAAGAAACGTTGAATTTGCGTTCTACATCGAGCCGACTTGTAGCGGCAGGGCAGCAATACTAGTAGTAGTAGTAGTAGTAGTAGGGCACACACTAGTAAATGAAACTATTTGTACTAGCTGGTGGTTGTCGTTGTGTGTGAGACTCACAAAAAGCACACCGCCGCCCAACCCGCACACTACATGCTATTGTGTCGTCGTCGAAGGAAAAAATAGGGTAAAGGGAACGTCTAATTTCCAGCAGCATTCATATTCATGCAGCAAGATGCTGCTGCCGGGGCTCGGCATTGTATCTTTGTACTAAACCAGCACTCTCTCTCTCTCTCCGTCTCCTTTCGTTTACATGAATTCAAAGCTATTATCGAGAGGAGAGCAATGCACTTCTTTTTTTTTTATCAAACCATCCAGAATCAGAATCAGAGTACAAGTAGCGGTTGTTGTTGTACAAAGTAGCGGCACTAGTAGTGGTAATGGTAGAGAGGGCCGAGTAGTAATAGTTATGTTGCTGGGAAAACTTTTTTCTTGCTGATATTACCGTTATCGTCGTGCATTATATTCTCGGCGATGATGATGGTGGCAGCGATCACCATGATGAGGACAAAACGGTGGTGGTGACTCAGATTCAGATTCCAAAGGGGAAAATTCAACACAGAAACACATACATACACGCACCCAATAGCTTTTACAACATTCACTCTTTTGCAGTGAATTCCTCTCCAGTCATTCACAGCAACACAGGCTTGTTGTACGGGCACGTCACTCAACTCTTCGCTTCTTCTTCGACTCTTCTCCAGTTCACAGTCAGTATATATTTTTTTTCTGCTCCCTTTTCACCCAATATAAAAGTTTGTGCTCCCTTTGTACCCTAATGAATTTTCTTTAATTTTCCGTTACCATTACGCTACAAGAAACTAGCTGTTGGTACTCATATCCAGTGTAACTATACTTATATATATATGTTTATATATGTACATATACCTATTTTATAGAACTACAATTTTCATTTTTCTTTTAAGACCTCTAAATTAGGTACTGTTTGTGTGTTGTGAAGTTTTTTCAATTTTGTTTTTCCTTTCGTTGGTTGTAATACTTGTTGTTTTGGTAGTCCATGTTTTTTTATACAAAACATCCTTTTTTGGGTATATTCATGTTTGTTTTAAATTTATAATTAACCTCCTAGTTGTAAACGTACTATTAAATAAGTACAGTGCTATAGCTCACTAGAATATTTTGTTTGTGAAGTTGGAAAACCATGTTGAGCGTGGTATAAGTATATCTTAGAGACTAATATCGATCTTCTCCCGGAGAAAATAATAACCTTGAACCTGTGTGAGAGGGAGAGAGAGCCGGCAAAATGATGTGCACCAGCAACTCTGGAAAACTTCTACCGGTGGATTCAATCTAATCCTTGCCGATTTTGACTCTCTGTTTTTGATCTAGTAAAAGTAGTATATATACAGACAGACAACGGAGTCTGCTAGTAACTGTGTGGAATAAAACTAACAAAACTCTCTACCTCACTTGGTGCTTTCATGTGACTTTTTTGCTGAGTCAGGGACAAAAGTAGGAACAAGTATGGTGATAAAAATATAATATAATAAACAATCTTTTTTTATAATAAACTGTGTAATGTTGTGCGTTTGTGCACCACATAATATACTTTTCTTCCTACACGCATATACGTCACGTCGCATCAGATCATCGTCGTGTCGTTGTCAGCATTGCTTCAAAGGACCTCGATCTTCCTTCTAGTAGCCCGCATTCATCCATCCGTCGTCCGTCGACCAAAAAGGAATTTCTTTCAAGTCGGGGAACTCGTCGTCGCGCATTAGGAAAGCAGGAAAAAGACGAAAATGAAACAATGAAAACACATAGACACACACACACATGGCAAAGGAATTGGCGGAGGCAGCCGCAGCGGTAGTGGCATAGAGCTGGCAAACAAAATTGGAAAGCTGAAAAAGTAAGTAAAGATAAAGTTTATTTGATCCTTGTCATATCAATCCACTTTCCATTTCATCAGCACAAAAAAACGACCATGTACAAAACCCTCTTAACTTTGTTATACACAACTTATCAAAGCAGCTTTTAATATCCGCCACTGCTGTGTGTGCGGTCTGCATCACAAAAAAATATATAAAGGAGCCGGATTCTGTCCAAGCTACCTACTTGGCATGCCGATAAGAATACCAAAACTTGCACCAAATATACATATTACACTTTTACCGATGCTTTAGTTAAGAGTGTATCGTAATGTGCATCAACGTTTCCTCGCGTAACGACCATCTCATTAATTTCTACCCAATCCCGTTGTTTCCTCTCTGCAAATGGCAAAAACAGGCACAACAGCACAAGTGGTATCGCCACCGTCATCATAATTATCATACGCAGCACGAGAAAAAGGATTGACGTTTATATGTATATGACAACGGAAAATATAACGCATCCATGAAGTGTGTTCACTGGATATACTCCTCTCGTTCCTTTGCAATTTGCATCTCACTCGCTATATTATAGCATCCCCACTGAATATACCTACATCCACTTTCCAAGGCAAATTCTGTATTCTTTGTAATTTGTGCACAAACAATAGCATCGAAAGCGACCAACATCACCGCTATGTGCTTTCATGCCACCAGTAGATTTCTCTAGTCTCACAAACCAATTAACTCATCCACAAACAAGCTGGCATTAACAAGGGCTAAGACAATATCCTCACTCAGCCGAGCTGTGCGCTACTGTGCACGAAGTCTGGGTTTGGTTGAATTGAGACTCACAAGAGTCAAACGCGATACCGACATACAGTCGTGTATTGGTGGCAACATGTATTCATTAACCTACCGTAGGACCATACGTTGAAAAACGGGGATCTATTAAGTCCACTATTAATTCAACATTTAACTACTATACT
>JAHZNE010003463.1:0-17039 GCA_027744055.1 Callyntrura sp. NNG-2020
CTTTATATTATACAAAACACATAATTACATAACTGAACCTACCCTGTTAGTATAATTGCCTTGTAGAAAGGTCGCTAACTTGTAATCTCAAATAAATAAATAAATAAATATGCGTTTACATAAAGAAGGCAAGATAACAGAATATATGTATTCAGTTATCCTGTAAAGAAGGACACAATATCTTCGTAACAAACAATCGGGATTTTGGTGAGCACAAGGATATTCATTTAAGTTATATACAGCACCTATATTTAGATAGGAATAGATTTACTGTCATTTGACTTTACTTGTAAGTATCGTTCAGTTGATAAAATTTCTACTTGAAGCCATTAATGATAACATTTTCATGAAATCTAATTTCAGTTGATAATTACAGAAGCTGAGCTGAGCACAATAAATCCAAATTGCTTTTGTTTACCTATGTATTTATGTAGTCACATAGTGAAAGCACTGCTTTCTATAAATTACGACGGAGGGTAGACCAATGCAGTAATAGTAACGTTATATATTTATGATGTGGGATACGATGGATGTTAGTGTAGCGATAGAAACCCATCTTCAACGAGCCAGAATATAGTGCGGTTCCACTTTCATTTTCTCATATTTTGGAAATAAATGTTAGCAAAAGCAAACATTTACACATTCCGGTTCAGCAGTTTTCGAATGTTGGTTACTGGATACTTTAATTTAAACAAAGTTTGTGTAACTGCGTAGTATTTTGATTACACAGTCGATAGTATCGAGTGAAAAGAATAATATCCTGGAAATGGCCAACTATGGAATGCAAAAAATTAACAACAGGAATCCTATACATTTTGTGGTGTTGTTTACGTGAACGTACAAGAACAATTTATTCGGAAATAATCATATACGCACTTGGCAGTTCCAGTTCCTTTGCTGGGTTTACTATGACGTCATAAATAATAGACGGATGAAATATCAAGTTTAAAGGTACATCCGGTAGATTTACCGCCAACATTCGAAGGAGCATAATCAAACCAGCAAGATACGTAGTCAGCAACAACAAATTTCTATGGCTTCTAAAGAAAGAAACATATGGCCTCACTCATTTATTTACTGCGTAGTTTGCACACACACACACGTCGAGTGGTTTTATTTATGTAATCATCATTTTGGCTATACGTTGAGGAAAATAACGTTCAACTGATATCAAAATAAAAAGCTACCTAAATTTTGTAAATACAAAATGGCAAAAGATATGTTTCTATTGGAAGTTTAAGTTAAGCTTGATACAAACAATATGTGCGGTCGTAAATAACACACTACTAGTGCAAAATATCGAAATAGTGACAAGTAATAAAACGAAAGGTGCAACATATTTTACATATTGAATGGATTTTGATCGTGAAACTAAAAAAGGTAGCTTTTAAAGTTGATGGGTACCACTTGTCCCGTAACCACGAGTAACGTCATGTCAAATCCACTGATCATGATTGTAATTAGTATAAAACATATATACATACACCTAATTTCAAGGTTATATTACCAAGAAATTAGGAATTGTGCATCTTACTAACAAATCTAGCAGTTATAGTGAAAAGCTAACGAAATATCTAAGAGGCAAAGACAACTGAAAGTGCTTTCAAAATCTAGTGGCAACGCAACATTTATAAATACACGGACAAGATTGTGTGAACGGATAGATAACATATATATTCGCTCATAAACATGGAAAATGAAAGAAATATCTGTCTATTATCGGTTGAGCGCATGAATTTATTCGGAATATAATTGACAGGGATATTGTTTGTGAGAAATGCAAAAAAAAACTTTGATGACTTCTTTGGATGACATTTATTATCCAAAATTTATTTATATAAGTCATCCCCATAACAGCGCAATCAAAAAATAAACCCTACCAACACGTACATGGTTGCTTTCATGGTGGGGTGAACCGGTACACATAAAAAGTAAGCACTCTAAAAGTGTTTCATAATGAAAAGATCAAATATTTTCTGTACATCAAGATTTGTTTGTATGCTAAAATTGGAAAGGATCTTTTTGGAAAATTCCAGAGATTACTAATGACTGCATATTTACGCGTCGACAAGAAAATTATTAGCAGCGGTTACAGTGCATTGTCCTGTGTTTTTGTTCCGTAGGGTAAGTATCCTGTTAGACTTCCTGTGTATGTAGCAAGAATTGAAATGCCTCAATGCCTGTGGCTTTTCGCCTCATTACCAATGACAGTGAAGTATCTAATATGGTGGAGCACTTTCAGAGCCCATCGCCAGTTTTGTCAACTTTACGTATTCATACAGTGGAACTCAATGGAAAGAGATATCGTGCGGGCTTTTGCGGACTCATTAATGAATATACCCAAAATGAATGGGGAATGACATACCTACATGAAATTATAATTTCATAATCGTTCATCCTGTTCTATAGTAGCATGTTATTTCGAGCGTACACCATCTCTATAGCACAAATGCTTAAGTCACTGTAGATTAACGATCCGGTCATTCAATCTACTTGGGAAGCAGTACTACTTATAGTGCCATTTGCGGCATCCTGCTGTATTGAATTACAGAGCACTGTTAAAAAGCCACGTTACCTGAAATCCGAAAAATGTATTGCTAGCGTATAATAGCCGGTGGTAGAAGCTATGTGCGCATAAAATGGATGTGGGGCAAAGTAATTCGTTTTTAACACAAGCTTTCTCTCGTTTTGGAAAGCTTCTAAGTATATGTTACAATAGGTTACTACGGGTAAATGTTCTGTTTTTATTTTTCATTAAAATTAATGAATGAAATGGCTGTATTTAGCATTTTAACAGTGTGTCGGTATGTGCCAGACGGCCCTAAAATATTAACAAGTAAATGTAGTGTCGCAAAATAAAGCTAAAACGCGCCTTTTTCTATGAGGTGCATAAGAATAAACAAAGGCAACAACCTAGACAAATCGATTTAATTCCGTTTCGCTAAATGGGTTACCCTCTTGTCTGACCTTCGCATTAGACTTTCTTAATCTTTAATCTGTATAGCTTGAATCGAACAGAACAAATATAAAGCATTTTCTTCATTTTTGGAAAGTCGAATGACAGCTTCTGTGTGAAAAGCGTGAAGTTCGAGCAACGAGGTAAATGAGAAAGAGCTTACGATATTCTTGATTGGGATTGGGAGTGAATGGCATGAAGATTCAAGTTTGGGCTAAACTTATTTTCTTCTTTCTTAGGCAACACAGACAGGAGTCACAAAATATAAGAAACTACATAACACTAAGTCGTTAGTATTGCTACAACTACCACCAACTTCGTAATTCAATTGGTAAAGAAACATTTCTTACAGGTCATACATATTTACAGCTCGCAAGTTTTATGTAAATCCTTGACATTTATTTTCCCGTGTGCTTCAATTATCCCAACCTAGTCAAGTTATGCCCACCGAGGAGATGAACATCAATGCGAGAAATGCGACTATGCCTACTCCTAATTAAGGGTTATATGTACGGATTTTAGAATAGTTTAGAAATGAAATAAGAACACCCGACATGGGTCATATGGATTATCGAGAAATAAGTCGTGTTGAAAATGTAAGTTCTGAACAAGTACCGTATGGTAAACTGATGGGTCTAACATCTAACACCTGCAAAATATGCAATGAAATACAGTCTGTAAAAATTAAAAATTTCTTAAAATAAGTTAGTTATATAGGAGAACTGCCGAATGATGTCTCTGATTTTTCACATACACGATTATGTTTCCTCATTTTATTGTAAATGTTTCCAAATGGCACAGATTGCGAAAGGAGAGTACTTTGCTTATGCTATGCTTTGCACATTGCCCCAACCGTTCTCTAATTTCTTCATGACAATTCAACTTTTTAAGTGAAGTTGTAGGAGGGCGAGTGGATGGAGTTTGTGATATGACGAACAGCTAAACTAAAAAGTACGCCTTGTACAACAGGTACAATAAGAATGTGAATGAACCAAAAAAGCAAAAATAATTATGAACACCATTCGGAGTGTAAAAAAAAGTTTTTTGACACGGCTACTAGGGAAAGTTGCTTAATATGCGTAGCCAATCTATTTTGGAAAAAGTAATTGACAGGAAAACGATTGCTCACGTACCAGTGAGAATAAAGCGCTGGCATAGCATCCTTTTCTAAGGGTCCAGCCGCAGCAGCATTGCTGAATAATGGCCATTTTGATCCCAATCCTGTCCACCTGCACTCTTTGTTTGATTGCACAACCTTGGTTTCGTCTTCACCTGTAATCCTTTCCTGTTCTTGCACAACACCTAGACAATTTAAAACACGGCCAGTATATAACATAACCTTTGTATACAGCACAGTTCCCGAAAACAGTGTAATAATGTATACCTACGCAAGCAAGCATGAAATATTTGCTGAATGTTTAACCTTACAAAAATTTGACCTTAACCAACGGTGCAAACTCAAACAAAACTACTTTTCCACTATTGTCAAGGTTGGCAACAAATAGCCACTATGCTGGAAATTGTTTTTTTCTTCTGCCGTTGCTTGCCACTGAAAACGACAACGGTCAGTTAACCTTGACACTTGCGAAGAGAAGGGTAGAACACAAATACGAAATGCGCTTATGATTACGTGAGCAAAACTAAAAGAAAGTCATGCAGCCTCATAATTTCTCCACAAAATGAGCATCCACACTTAATACCTTTCTACTGCTGGCAGTTTTTCATGTACGTGACTAATTTGGTCCACCAGCGAAGCAAGCAAATGCTGTAATGGCTACGACTATCAATAAAGAAGAGCTAATATTCATAAAACTTACCGACTTTTCTTTGAGATGTGTCTTTGCAGACAGTGTGCTAGGCCTGTAATAATAACATATTTTTCTCTGACGCGATATTTAGACATCCATGCAAAGTTGGTGTGCATGCCTGTTTGATGATAAATGATTTGATGACCTATTGACTCCCCTATTCCACTCAGGTTGGTGACATGCAACAGATGCCTCTCCTTCTCTCTTTGCATGACTCGTTTTACGAGGAATAATGTAAACCAAAAGCGTCAAGAAAGCAGCGTGTATTCCGAACGTAAAACTACTGGGCTATAGTTGTAAAAATAAATGAATGCTCATTCTCATTTCTCGCAAACATGTGCGTAAATTTGTTGATTTATATGGAAACTAGAGCTGAGAGCATAGCAATTCTATTACAGTTTTCTCCTGTTCCCCAGTAAAACGAGATTTTTTCCAGTATGTATCACTATCACTACCGAAAATACGTTCGGGATATATGGATAATGACTATGATTAGTTGTAATCATAAAGAATAACGATGTAGTCATTAGAAGATGAAGTACTGCTTATTGTACTATGCTTGTTTTTGTAAAAACGTGTATGTATACCTATTTAATTTGTTAGGCTATTTTCTTTGAACTGTACAACATCATTACGATCGTCAGTCACCAGTAGTCTCTTTCTGATTATGCTGTCTGCAGGCGAATGATGTGCAACTATAACGAATCACCTACTCTACCTTTGTTTGGGTCATCATGAAACACAAATTGCATGTTTGTTCTCTGACTGCTGTTTTCATGTGTGCTTAATCTAAAAATGGTAACCAAACTCAATTTTTTTTCTTTTGTAAAAATTTAGACAATGTTATAAAAAAAGGCCCATAGAAGCTTTACCTTATAGAAGAAAGTTTCAATAACCGGAGCTTTACTGATTTAGCGTGTACCTTTCAACCAACTTTCACCAGTATCAGGTACAGGGTTGATTACGGTGAGTCAAAAGTTTTTTGCAAGAATTTGTTCAGGATTTACCACAACGACACTGCCCAAATTGTTATCCTAGACGTTTCCCCGTAAGATAGCAATTACTTTCTTTGTACTCATTTAGTCAATAGTATAAACTCACTAAAATATAAAAGAAGTTTGATTGAAAATTAAAAACCCTGGGAAACGTTTTCCTCCAAATTCTCTACTCTCACATAAAAAACCACTACTTGAAGCAATACCAGCACCCTGGCCCACTGCCACCTGCTCTGTTGAAGGAATTTCACTCGCTGTACGATAGAGTCGGTCCAGGTTCCCGAGTGGAAACTGAAGAGAAACCCAGCACCATCCTTTCCTTATATGTCAGAAAACCGTTGTTACGTTGCTTTTAGCTTTTCCTCACTGTCTTCTCATTCTCCTGTTATTGCTATGCTCCCATCGTTGCTTACTGCTAAAATACAGGAATATTGCGAAATGGATGGTGGGTTTCCCTTTCATACAGTATTGTCGTTTGCGTTATGCCCAAAACGGGCAACGCGATGCTTTTTGCTTTTACGTTCGCATGTTTCCTTCTCACATTGCCATGTTTCTTCTAGTCCACTCCAGTTGGGAGTGTTTTTCTGCTATCCTTTTTTACCCAACTCTCAGGTCTGCCGTTGTGGCTGTTGTATTTTGAATCTGTTGTAAGGGTCTTGTTTTGTTGTTATTTTACGACGGTTTACGCTGCTGTTGATGCACTCGTTCTGTCTCAAACAGTTGTTGGACAGGAATGCATATTTTTGTATTCGTATTTTGAGTTTAGTATGCATTTTTATCATCTATCATTGCTTTTTTTGGTTGTGGCTGCACAAACCGCAGTTTTTTCTCCGTTTACTGACCTCGTATTTTTAAGGCTAGTTAAGTAAGTGTGTTCCTGTCTTGCATCAGCAGAGCACTTGCAAAGGAGAAAATGTGAACCTTACTACGCTTTCATGTAAAGTCTCAAATTGGCCGAAAAAAAGAGAAAAAAACCTTTCACTAGTAGTGCAATGCAGCAGAACCGAAACTCTAATAGAATACTTACTTAGTTGCGTTTTTTACAGCGAAAGGAAACTTTTTTGTCTGGGCAAGGTTTATGCCAGCAGCGTGTGTGCTTGTGAAGAGTTTAGTCGTTGGTGGAAGCAGTAGTAGGAACAGAAAGTTTCAAAACAGATAAAAAGCTGGTGCTTGTCAACTGTTTTCATTATGCATGTGTGTTGTGTATGCTTCAGGAGAAGATAAGTACTTTGATGAATCTCTGTGCTGGGTGCTGATTGCTATAAATTTTCATTGCTGGCTGACACACACATCAGACAAGGGAGAAAGTAAAAAGGAGAGAATAAAAAGTTGAACACTCACAATCAGAAAAGTCCATGGGGTTTTTTACGACAAAGAAAATCGTGAGCAAGGAGTACCTAGTTTTTCCTAGTATCGTTACTGATAAGCACTTAAGTACTAATGATTAGTTGATAATGGTATGATATTTAAAGTAGTTGATTCATTAGATGCTTTCTTCCAGTTGAGCTTTCCTTTGCGTAACGAACGATAAGCAAACGCAAAGAAGGCATAACAATTTCGCTGTAAATTTTATACGTTGCAAACATAACGGTAATTTGTTGCTATGTAGCATAAACAAACGCATTACCAACTGTAACGTTGATTACAATTAAAATGTATTTGTTAATACAAATAGACAGGCAAACGATAGATGCCATGTATTGTATACATCTTATATGTGAATTGTGATATTTTTTACAGTTTAGTGACCTGTCGAAACTACATAATAATAACTTTCAAACGACGTATACAAGGCAGACTACGTTAAGGTATAACGAATTTTTAAATTCCGCTACTGCCGTCATCGAGATGTCAATCTGGCATTTGCTTTGCAAATTTGTTGGCGGACAAACCCTTTTTGTTAGAGTACAGCTCTTTATTTTGCAATTTAGTGTGTTTTGCTACCACACAATGTCCTATACCCCCGAGGTACACTGATGGTGGTTTCGGTGCTAACGACAGCCAGTGGAGAAAGCAAAGAGATGCTTACAGTATTGGTTACATTTTATTGAATGACTTCGACTGGACAAGCCACGACACAATTTTACAAAGGCCCGATATGTATTTTGTGCTGCCGTGGTAGCTGTAAGGTGGTATTAAAATGCAAGCAAATAAGCAATACAATGGAGTAGAAAACTTATCGTTGAACTGCAATTTTTTATTGTTATCAACAACATTGCCCAAACTGGGCACGCATTAGCGTATTGGAACCTGTGTAAAGGTAAGAGCGAGGCATTACTTACATAACGATAATTAAGGAAGTTATTAACTATTAGTTCTAGTAATGGGGTACGTATTGAGCATGTGATGTAGATGAAAACGTACTTTTAAAAACAATTTATTCATCCCTAAACTCTCACAAACTAATTGGCATTAACTTTGTAATGGCGACCTTGCATATATATAACATTTTAGAGATTTATCTGAAAACATAAGCATACGCTAAAATTTGCAATACGTATAATATGAAGAAATGCAATATAGATTGTGAAGTTAGTGAAGTATACAAAATATTCTGGTGGTGATGGTTTTTAAAAAGTTATTCGACCATGGTTTAAAATGTTCCATCATGTCCCAAGGATAAAGACGGACTACACACAAAATACCTACCATGACACTGATAAGATGCCAACGCCAGGAATAAGGAATGACGTCAGATTAGAATAAAATTTTAATATAAAAAGCTTGGATTTATTTGAAAACATGTTCCACTAATGCCTCACAAAGTAGCGTCACATGACATCGAATTCGGATGACAACTGAAGGCTCAAAGCATTATTATGCCATTATTATTACATTTTTCAGGGTATTGGAAAACGTGCAGAGAAAAAAAATACACAGGCATACTTTGTACACTCCCCCCAATCACGTTGTGACAGAATAGAGTATATATTTTACAATACCATTTATTGTGCTTTCGCGAACATACAGTTGTGACATTATCATTATAAATCATCATAAAATGTTTTGACACTTTCAATGTAATATTATTATCACAAGGTCCAATCAAACACTACCTGCTTTTTGGTGAAAGTTTGAGTTTTTCCGAAAGTGCTGGTACCGTCACCGTCTAGTTGGTCATTTTACCACCTCGTGTTATATTAAAAAATAATGACGACGTTTTTGGACTTGAGACTTACATAATTGTGCTAATTTATCGATATATCCCTTTGCAAATATAAAAACGTACCAGAGCAGCTCAACCTTACGGTGTCGACAGAGAGATAGTAGTCGTCGTGCTACATTATTTTCGATGGAAAGTATTTACAATAAGATTGTAGAACGTGAATGACCTTTTGCAAACAAATCATTTTCAGAAGTATCAACAAAACGAATTATTCCTTTGTACAAGGCAGACATTTCAACTTCCTTTGAGAAAACTTAAGTAGATTTGTTTTATAATTACATGTGGCAAGGGTTCATTTGAGTAAGACTTTAATAATATAAAAGTAGTTTTGGTCAATAACTAAATGTGTGCAAGGAGGGGGATGAGTAGTTGTTTACTCTTCGATATTGCTGGTTTTCGAAAGAAATTCGCCAGTTGTTTTTATTTCACTTTTATTGGCTTATCAAATGCTGTGTTGTTGACTATCTTTTCAAGTTTTTCAAGCATACAACTTTCGTTGTGATGATGTGAACCTCCTTTCAATTCCATTCTTTCAACTGCTTTTGCGGTAAAATTCAATTTACCGCCTCCAGAATCGTCTGTTGCAGTAGGAGTCTGCATTTGATGCCTATTAGCTCGTTTACCTTGCCCTTATAGCGTATTTATTCATTTCGAAGAAAATCAGGTTTCCCCCAAAACTACGCCAAGTTTTATAATATCCATTTGGCAATTGTTGTAAGCTGCTTTCCTTCCTATTGTACGGGGTATTATTCCATTATTTTATAGACGTTCTACATTTGGAGAAAATATGGTAGGTAGCAGTACATGCATACATGATTTGTACGCTTGTACCAATAAAAACAAATATTTACATTTAGTGGAGAAGGAGAAAGCGACCAATCGTATGTAATAATTGTATTTTGTGGAAAAATATATCACCATGAATGGATCCAATTTTCTTTCATCTGTTTTTCTACACGCACGGTATTGAAATTTTCAAATAAAATTCGTCAAACATGCCAACTATCTGTCATGCTGTCTGACTATTTTTTAAACAAATAACAAATACGGCACTCCACTTTCAGAAATACCCGCCATAATAGAAATAGTTGGTTTCGCTTTCACTGCTTAGGAAAATATTAAAAGCAGTTTTTGAGAAAAGCCCAACATTAAAGTATATATTGACACAGGATAATTTAAGTTTCAGGAATACGATATTATCGTTGTTCATGCAGGATATGCCCGTATGTATTTGAAGAGTGATGTTGTTGTTTTAAATGACATCTTATGATGTTGCTAGTGCGCGTTGTTGGTTACTGTCACAGACAGTAATTTATTGTCGAATACTCGTAATCCGGCAGCTTTTGATTTAATGGAAACTAGCATGTATGTTAGAACTGCCAGTTGTCAGTATTGTTGCGGTTAATGATAAAAGTTAGAAAACAATAGTGAACCTACAACCTAGCATTTCTATTAAAGCAGCTAATGTAATAATAGGTAAGTATTTGGACGGTAGGTACGATCCCATCAAATTGATTGTCCTCTTATACCTTATGTATTCCACCATCTGGCTGGAAAAGGCTTAATGAACTGGCCATTACTCTCGCAGCTTTTGTAGTATCATTGTCTTTGTCATGGTATATATACTCTTTGTAAGATACTATACCTACAAAGTACAACAACGAAGAACAATCTCCACAACAGGAAGTGGTATTGTCCTGAAATGTTGTGAATAGCTGTCACTTTCGAGAGCTTGTCGCTTTTTTGGGTTTCCAATAAGTAACCGTTTTTTCCCGAACAATCGATATTCGCAATAATTTTATGATTTTGGAAGAAAATCTTACTAGGAACAAATGAGACCAAAAGTTGATCCTCAGTTTATTGGGGAGACTTTTATCTTGATACCAGGAAAGCTCAACTTCATGAGCTCTAAGCTTTCATAAATAAAGGCTAGACTCATTCGATCGGATACATTATGGCTGTTAGCAGTCCTTAATGTTTTAATCAGTTGTCAGTTGAATCCTCTAATCAGTATGGCACGAATCCGCTATATGATGAAATGAGATCTGCTTCTTGAAAGCTACGCTGTTGTAGTACCACACTTGGATATGCAAATTACATGATTTTTCTTTGAGAAAGAAACTTTCACTAGTCAGTTGCTGTCATTTACACCAACGTCAATCTTGTTCTCTCTTCATGCATGTCAGTTGTCACCATCACATCCGACGCGTACGTTAGAGTTACATCCGAGTTCTGAAGCTTACAAGTCGATGTCCTGAGGAGATACACTTAGAAGACCTAGAGTCGTCAACGGATTACTTACAAACGTAAGCAATCAGTGGCACTACCTCCATGACACTATTAATTATGTCTGCTTGAATGAGAATACACGTTTGTTTTAGATTCGCTTTCACCTTCAAATCTGTTATTTTTCCCTTTGCCTCTACTACACACATAATACGTACCCTTGAGTAAGCACAATGCATACAAAATGTGTGTAATAGCTGAATGAGCGACAAAAACTATATCACCTATCACATGCTCAAAAAACAACAGCTAGTGGCTATGTTTACATTGCCATAAAGGGAAAATTGAAATCTGACTCGATTAGCACCATCAACGTCATCGTTGTCATTGTCATCATTTGATTCTCCTAGTAAAACGGATGGGAATGGATAGCATGGCGTGAATGTTTTCATTGTAGTACCTACCACCATTATATATCCCTTCGTGTGGTATGAGCATGACATTATCATAATGTAAAAAAATCTATTTTGTTTTTTCCTTTGTTGTTTGCTGGCAATTTCCTGTCGTGTGAGGAGAAAGTACACCTCACTAGTGGGTACAACAAAAGCAAACATGTAATAGGCAATACGTCTCACTACAGAGGCAGCTAAGGCGAGAGAAATGTTCCAATTTCTTTACAATGCAGAGAAAGATTCGGACACGTATAAAAAGGTTGGTCGATTTTTTTATGTGTAGCCTATTGGTTTATATCGTTTCCAAATGGAAAATTGGCAACAAGGAAGACTACAAAAGTGCTCGCCGCCGTCATCAAGTGAAGTCCAAGTCGTCTGTCCCTTCTGGTGATGTATTTTTGTTGGTTGGTAAATATATTGCGTGCATGTATCAGTAAGTTGTAGTTGTTAAACTTAGAAAGATGGGGGGAGAAACCACATGTTCAAACAAAGCGTTTCGCAGGGATTCAAGTACGTTACAACAATATATTGGAAAGATCCAGGAGGACTGAGGATTGTTCGTTCAGCTGCAGGAAGAACAACAAGCGATAACAAGTATAAGATCTCATCTTGATACGACAACGAACGCTATAGCAAGAAGGAGCGAAATGCTTCCTGGTTTTTATCCGTACTTGTTTCCTTTGCTAACTCTGGCTCACCAAAATATATACAGACATACATAACGTCGTTTTTCTTAATGGCACCCCGCCATCAGCCAGCCACTAATTTGATCAAGCTTTTTGCGTCTATTGCACTGGGTATTCGACTGACAGGCGGATAAAGAGTTTGTTTAATGTCACCATTTTTGGGACTATAATTTGCCGGAATGACACAGTTGGGTCTATCTGCCTCTTAGCTTGTTGTTGAGTGATTTTTGCCGACGAGGGAGGATGGGAAAAATTGACGACTGCAGCGGAATGACATTCTATAAAACATGTTGAAACCAAAACCGCTGTCACCGTTGCGAGTACGAAACTAATTTGCTGAATAAACAGAGTCAAACTGATAATAAAATAGAGTCAGTATTTTTTTTATTTTGTGACTTTTAGTGAACGTCATGTATTAAGGTTGCAATATTATAACCTTTCTTCAAATACGCTTATGCTTTCACTGAAGGCAGAATATCTCTGAGGAAGGAGTAAACTTTGGAATACTTGATCGATGTGGCCAATAACTTGAACAAATCTAGAGACCAACCAGAGGGGGGAACCAACAGCAGAGAAGTAGACACGTTTTCTCTTGTTGAAGGGGTATTTTTGCAATAAACGTGCAGGCTACAGCGTGCGGGACATGATGCAACTCAACACTCATAGTCAAAACCCGAGTACCGTTTCGTTTACAACGGATTTTAATTGGAACAGAGAGGCCAAATCAGTTGGATATAGCGTTGTTCTTGTAACTTTCAGAGTTAATTGGGTCTCAAATTTTGTGCATATCTGAGGTAATTTGATAAGTATGCCAACTTTGTTATAAGTATTTCCGATGGATTCCATGTGGGGACCTTGTGGTTCAAAATCATTCATAGCATTGGATATGACAACTAAGAAAAAGTTCTCATCCGATTGTCTGGTGTCTAAAAAGATTATTTGGATTGGTTTTCATTTTTTTAAAATGTTCCAATGAATATACATATTTTGTTCGAAAAAAATGATGGAACATGACGATGTCCTTATCATGACCATTTGACCATTCTAAAAATACCATGGACACCGTTTAATTTAATGCTATGTGCCATGCGTATTCATTAATCATGGTTTCATGATAATTTTATTGGATGAGATGTTCTGTACGATTGGGTTATGCAACAAATTAACGTGGTAAGATCTCTTGATGTTACAGCATTCGAAACGCCACCAAAAGTTCAAGCTCCACAGACGATATCATTAAACTCCACACTCAGCAGCATAAACTGCCTCCCTACCTCTTGTTTACTCCTTAACTTCTCGATGGGTAAAATGGTAATTTAATGATATATCAAGCTCTTGCATAAATCAACAATAACGATGCTTAAAGGTGTTATTCTGTATAGGACTTTTGTGATGCCGTGGTTTATTATGGATGTATTTAATTATACATTTTGATGTGTATAACTGACAGAGCTTTGTCTTGCGTTGGGAAACGCTGAGAATAGTTCGCGGTGAAAGTTGGTGCAGGCGACATTCGACGACGAAATGTACAGTACATAAAAATTGAAATAACAATTGCTAGACATTAAAGCAGTAAAAATAGCAAAAAATGCGTGGAGAAAGTATAAATAACATCCTGTCCGTCTCAATAACAGTAACAATAGGTACTCAAATCCGCCGGTAGCTGCAGTAAACTGGAGTTTTATCGGAGGAAGGCATTAAGCACTGTATGCTCTCACAAAGGTAGGAAATACCTAAAACTGTAACAGAGTCTCCGCTGTTTTTTAATTCGTGCATTAAATAACTTAGACTTAAATGTCACCATTCGAGGTTGTTCTGGTCGAACACAACAAATTGCAACATGTGCAAATGTACACAGCTTTTTGGTTTCCTGTTTTCCTCGTAAAAGTCTAAATCAACATTAGTACGTAGGCACTCACGGGAAGAGGTGGCCAAGTGAAGAAATAAGTACATAAAACTCGCCGATAAATCAAATACGTATTGATACTGCATGATAAGGTCTATGTTTAGCAATATTTATGGTGATGACCACATATATAGAGGTATTATTAACCTTTCACAGGTGTAGCTATTCCTGGCGACAAAATCAACGTGAATATCGCTATTTAATTGGAAGGAAAATGTATATGCCATTTGGACATTTAAAGTTTTCATGTTAAATTTATTGGCATTTAATACAGTAGTACATGTTACATATGAAACGGTAAAATAGGAAATCCCGTTGCATCAACTTTGATGGGATTCAATGACATCATAAGGATAAACTATTGAAAATGTGTGTTCACAAACAAGCGTTGATATATTCAATATTGTTTTGCAAACTTTATGGTAGAACCTGCGGTTTATATTATGATAATATACTTCTAGTGTAACACGATCATTTAAAGAATTTTCGAATGACGAAGATAACGTATGCGCATTGATATTAGTCATTAGTGTTGCTTCTGATTTCACAACAAAATATATCAAAGTATCATGCAGAGTTTTAGGTTCTTGCACTTCTTTGTCGTGTTTTATGGGCTTCCACTATTTTCGTATTGTCAAGCAATTGTAGTAATCCTTACTCCTCTTCCCTCTTCCTCACCAATTTCCTGCATTTATCCACAAGTTGTGGTTTTATGTGAAACATACAATAAGGATATTTTCCTTAAATCTTACATTGCTGTCTTATTCAATTGGCTACAAAACGAAAGGTTATTGACTTATTATAATTGAAGCTAAGGAACCTCTCTATTGTCTTGACTTGGTATTTTATTACCAATTAATAGGTAAGGTATTATAGCCAGGAAAAAGATTGCTCAAGATGCTCACATTTCTCCAGAAGAGAATTCAGATTTTTTTCACTATTGTGGATTTAAAAACTTAATTTGAACATACAAAACTGAAATTTCTAACGTACCTAACGAACAGTTCCATGTAGTTGGTAGTATTCAAGCCAACCAAGTATTGAATAGTTACCATGCAACACCGACTATGACAAATCAGCGCGTCTTGTCTGAATGTATACTTGCAATGGATGTAAATGGTGAAAGATTGCGTATTGCCCCGAAATTTTGTTAATGTGTTAAATAAAATTTATTTAAGGCTTGCACATTTAAATTCGTACGTACTATTTTATGCTGAGCCGGGGGTGACCATTGACATTTTATGATTATTCACGTATCACAATTTTACCCTGTCGACTTGACAATGTTGACCGCTTTTAGTGTAAAAGTCTTACACTCTCTAAAACGGACGAAGTGTATGACAAAACGTGTGCCAAAGATCACTAAAATGTCCATTTGTCTGTAATAGAGGATAGTGTGAATTGTGCTTCGCCGCGGTACTATTTGACGTAACTTTACAGTATTGTAATAAATCACGCATATCAACTAATGTTACATTACATTATGATTTTGTCATGCTACGCACGCACTCGTTAAGCTTTATTGCTGGTCTTGAAATTTATCTTGCATGCGTAAAAGCAACTAGACTATTGTAAAGGGAATCCGGGAGCGCAGAAGTTCTTCCACGTGTGAACGAAGTGCTGAAGTACAGAAGTAAAAGTACTGAAGTAGAAGTATTTAAGCACAGAAGTAAAAGTACTGAAGTAGAAGTATTTAAGCACAGAAGTAAAAGTACTGAAGTAGAAGTAATTTAAGCACAGAAGTAAAAGTACTGAAGAACAAGTATGGTTTTGACAAATTTGAACCTTACTTGCTATATAAAAATCAAAGGTAATACATATTTCTGCCACATGTGGGCACCACCGCCATGACCTCTTTAAATATGTTTATAGCCCTAAAGAAAGCAAGTCGATTGCGAGAAACCCCATCTCAATCGGATGAAACAAAGGAAACAAATTTTCACTTTAAATTATCCTTGGGGTCATAGGGGTCAACCAATCCAGGAAAAACTTGGCAAAATGATATAACTCCCAAAGATGTATTCTCATATCAAATTTCAACCCCTTGTGTATTGTTTCAAGTGCTGTAGCAAGCGTGTACGGCCGGACGGCCCCACAGAGTGATGCACCAAAACATAAGCTACCGCAGTATTGCACTCCCTAATAATGTTATTTAAGTGTTAATGGCTTCATAAGTATTAAGAATAATAATATAAATAAGGCTCAAATTTGAGTTTGAGATAGTATGACGCTGTCAACTAATTATTATTAGAGCCACAGTCACATATTGCTTATGTCGTCGTTATTTTTCTGTCCGTCTGTCTGCCCGAGTGATATTTCATGAACAAAAATGTCTATAAAAATATGTTTGCGGGCGGTGCGGCATACGTTAAATGCTTATACCGAGTCCAAATCCATTAGCCCGTATCTTCCCAAAAACCTTGGAAATTGTTGTAGCTCAGAAACTAAGTCGAAAACGACGAAACGCTGGAAAATGAAAGGAGTTTTGGTTAAAATATGTTTTCTGGAGTCAATCTTGATTTCCTCTAATTGTAAACCTCCAAACTGGGAGCCTCTTACAAAAATTGCAATGTTCTCCGCAGTTTAAAATGTCACATTTTGCTCTTCTTTAGACGATAGTACAAAATACCTGAAAAAGTGTATTAACATGCACTAAAAATGTATGCTTACTGAGGTCGTTGCTTGTCGGGCTGTCATGTTAAACGTTACATTTTGCAGTTCTGTCAAAACTGCAAATGTCAAAGATCACATCGTTATAGACAAGGAATAATTGTCCACTGGACAATGGAAATTGTCCACTGGACGAAAGTGGAAATTTCCATCTTCATCGTTGGACAAAAGTGG
>JAHZNE010003464.1:0-14603 GCA_027744055.1 Callyntrura sp. NNG-2020
GACAACGATGATGATGATGATGGTGATGCTGACGATGATGAGTGTTCCATATTATGATAAGAGTGTAAAAAACGACTAATGTGTGTGTATCAGTAGAGCAATTGTTGCTGTGTTGTGTTTGAACCATTTTGTAATTCTATGCCACCACCACCATCACCACCACCACCTGTAAAAGGGGAAAATTTATGAGGACGACACAGCGCGGAGGGATGAAGAGATACAAGTTGTGAGCCCAAGAAAATTTTCAACTGACAAGGTTACATGTGTGGTGGTAGTAAGGGTTGGTGGTGTTGGTGGTGTGCGTGCATAGTGCATACAGGCAGTTAAGCAGATTTTTCGTAGGAATGTTGATGACGATGCCAGCATGAGATTAATGACAAAGACACGACGGTCGACAAACTCTCTGCTGTACTCGTAACCTGTCATTTTGAATCACGATCCTCATGACGAATATCTTGTTACAAATGCTGTCCTAGCAGGGGCAACAATGGTGTACTTTAGCCAATTGTAAGGGAGATGGAAGAGGAGGAGACAGAAAAAGGGGAATATTCCAAAGGCAACCCTGATTAATGCAAGTCGTAAGTATAAAGATGTGTTTACACCTAGGTACTACCCCTACAAAAACGACTTGCCCCAAATTCCCAAATATTCCATGTAACTTGTTTATTTTTTTGGGGATAATTCACCAATGCAAAATGCGTGTAAGTAGACTTGTACACATATTTACATTTCCCGATTCCTCACCTGTCCAAAATGACATGGGTGAGAAAGGGAACGAGATAATAAATGAGTCTTTGCTAATCAAATGACCATAAAAAGTCCAGAAAACAAAAGATAAAAATGCAAGAAAACTGATTACAATTTAATTTGTTCACGCAAAAACACAACTCGCATTTAACCAACATCATCATCATCATCATCAGCAGCAGCAGCAGCATTGAGCATTATCATTGTCAGTTGGTCCTGCTGTGACGTGAGATTACCATCTATCAATGGTCAATCAGGCACTGAAAATGCAGTCATTATGCAGCACGCTCATATTTTTCAATATTTTTTTCCGTCTCGATCACCACCACATTTACCTATCCCGAAGGTTATGTTCGCCAAGATGCAATATGTGATGTTGTTGTGTGAAAAAGGCGGAGATGCAATAAAAGTAGGAACAACAACTTTACTCGCTATTTTCTGTACCAAACTAGTTTGCTTAATGAATATGAAATTAAATCTGATGTCACTACATACCACTTCTACTGCCGCTGCTGCTGGTTTGCTGCAACCACCTTTTGTTTTTAAAAAAGGAAAAATGAAGCGCCAGTAACAACGACCTTGATCCTTGACCTGGAATATAGCTTAGCAGAACGTCGTTGTCTTGTTGCTGCTCCTTCAGCGTCGTCGTCGTCGTCAAATTTATGCATATTCAATGTCGTCGTCGTTCAAATTGCAGAGACTCTTGAAATAAACTGAATCAGTTTCATTATCATCTTAGCAATTTGACAATAAGAAAAATTTTAGTAGTAGTCGTCCTGCAAGAAATAAAAAAAATGCGCAAGTAAACTACACGTTGCATTCTGTTGATGCTCTCTAATGTGCTGATTGTTTCTACACGTTTGCTGCATATACCCTTTTTACATGTAATAATAAATGGCACATTATAATTTTGACAGCTGGTAATTACGATTGGCTATAAAGGACATTTTTTAAAAGTAGTGCATATATCGCTGCTGCTGTCCGACAGTAAATCGTCAAATCAATAATGTATTCCAATCGCGGTAAAAAAAATGCTTTCATGTAAATGATATCATCCTCTTTGCTATTTTATGCCACTGCGTGCGCACCACCACTAACTACAATTACGACTACTACTATATAACTATAACTGCTAGGGACACTAAAGGGCAGCGCGGTTATAAAATGCTGTTGTTACCGCTGTGTTGACTCCGCTGCACGATGATGATGATGATGATGATAGGTACAAAAGCGTAACCGGCGAAAATGTAATCAGCATAACATTAATCAGCCAATAATAAAAACTAGAACAATAAATGGTGCATTAGGAGACATAATAACATATCATTTACTAGACCAGCACTGCTACTCCTCTTTTTTCCTCTTTGGCGTTTTTATGATCTGTTCGAAATTGAGTTGGTATTCGCAGTCACCGAAATGATTTTTCTTGTTATGAATGTTATCATTATCAACAACATCATCTGCATATCTGCATCTCTCTCACACATGCATTCAAGCATGCACAAAGAGATAATGTATGTATTGGATGCGCATTTTAATATCACTGTGCTCCTCCTTATTAAAATGATAACACTACTGCCACACCATCACCGACCGCTGTTGTTGCATTCACTGCACCTGATTTAAATATCTCTACTACTACTGCTACACACAGCAGCGCCTTTTTGCTGCCGACCGATCAACTGCCAATATTACCGATGTTGATAATTTAATGATGATGACAGACTTATGGGGTTAAAGTGGTGAGGCGAAAAGAAATATGCGCGTAAAAAAGCAACTTGTTCACGTAACAGGGAGGGAAGGAGCACATATAAAAACTAATGTGCCTTTTGAAAAAGTAAAATTACTAGTTTTATCGTCTCTCCTTCTGTGTGTTACCTACAATAAATGTGCTCGTAAAATGAGCATTGTCCTTTTTCAAGTGTTCTCCGGTCCGGTGGTGGTATAATTCTTGGTGTGGCGTTGATAGGGCCTGGCAAACAGGTGGAGTTGTTGATGATGCTATGGTGGTGGTGGTGCCGATAACACAAAAAATACAGAGATGCTTTTGCACCAACAACAATGACGACGACCAGACAGAAGTGGATTGTTTCTGTGTAGTACAAGTACAGCGAATTAGAGAAATGCAAATGTTTATAGTAAACCATGTTATTAGTGGCAATAATCATGAAAAATAGAAATTAACAAGAGTACCAGTGTATAGAGAGAGAGTAGGAATAAAATAAAATATCCAATAACCCAATCTCGCCACTATTACCATTACCACCGGCATTCGAGAACAACAGCAAAGAAATCAAAAGTGACAAAGCTGTAATCACTTCACGGCTTTGTGGTGATGGTTCCTTTGAGTACGCAGTGTTCACACACTCCTTCCTATCCCATCTTTGCCTCTTTGCCTGAATGAATCCATATAAAATTGACAGCTTCCACTTTTGATTGGCATTGTTATGCGGATTACCTAAATACCTATATCATCACCATCATCATTGATATTCGACAAGGGGGAATATTAACTACTGCACTGCATACACCATTTTTTTCGTGATATCTCAATGCAAAACAGATGAATGCAAGTAAATATGTATTTGTTGTGTGCGTGTCTGCTTGCACGATTCTGATATTGATCTGGTCTGCTCTGATTTATTGCATTTTATCTGATTACTCGACACGATTCAATGGAATTAGTAAAAGCAAACAGTATAAATATGGAATGACTGAATGACATTAAAAACTGGGGTGTCAAAAAATAAGGCAAAATATTACCTACATGCCATCACACACTTTTGACTGCCTGCATCCTCCGTCACCCGTTATAGTGCTCTCGCTAGAAGAAGAAAAAAATAGATGCAGAATTTCCTTTTATGCACTTGGTAATAATAAGAGTAACAGAGAATTCTTTTAGGTGATAAAATTTTTTTTATACTGACAGACAGAAGAATGAAAAGAAAATGAATGGAAAATCTAGAGGAGGAGGAGGTACAGTGGGTTGTGGTGGCATTGCATAAAAATAAGTAGTACATCATAATCATCATGATCGTCATCATCAGTTAAATAACTGCTTGAGGCTTGAGCGACGCCTCTTCAAATGCGAGTTTGGTTGTTGTGCTTGACATTCTCTACAGGTTAACCAAATAAACATTTCGGTTCACTTGATATGATTTGACACCTTCCAAAATACGTACCAATTGTTGTTGGACGCTGAAAATATGCTATTGTTTGAGGCGATGATGAAGCTGAACTTGTTTTGATTTCTATAAAAGTGGCAAAGTCGACAAATAAATAAATAAATCTACACCGTGTCCATTTTGACAGCCCTGTCTCTTCTACTTCTCTCTCTACACACTTGAGTGAGGCAAGTTGAAGTTGCATCGGAGTTGATTGATGGCTGCAATCGATAAGCACTTCCGATAGATTGTCCGTAGTACACCTTTAATACATTTAAATGCCTTTCAGTCTACTTGTCTGGTCAACTCCTTCCGCACTTATCACGCTGCACTTTCCTATTTCTACTACACTGCATATTGCACATTTGCACACAATTAGATATTATCAAGTTTTACAAAATGAAAACATTGTTGTGTGTGTCTCTGCGCCAGTAACTATTACACTGCTAGAAATCTGCCAAGTGGCAACCTTCATTTCCAAATTCCAACACTTGTCCTCTCCAATTTAGAGACCTACATCTACATGATATGAATGAACGTTCTAGTTATTATTATTACTAAAAATTTCAAGGAAATTATTAATGCATTGCATTGGCACGGAGAAGGAGAGGAGGCATCAAATATCAATAAGCCGGTTAATTTTAGCCAGTCATGATGATCCATTTTACAGCTCCTGGCTTACTACACATATGCATCGCTTAATTAATGGTAAAGGGTTGCACCCGCAATCCCCTGAATTTTGTGCGTGTGTTCAAAAGTCGCAAATTCGTATTTTACATAGACGGCGTTAAACAATTTATATGGTCACCGGCTTATTATTAGCATTTTGACATTCACCTGTCTCAGCGAACAGACGTTTCAACGAATTATGTGCTCATCTAGAACATAATTATTATATAAGTGATCAGTGTGTATGTGAGTGCGTTATATTAGGAGGCTTTGTTTATATTATTTGTTCTTTTACTTTTTGGTGCTATATGAGGAACAACATAATTGTGCACAGAGTCTCTGTACCTATTAAACGTGTGCCGTTAAACACCCAGAAAATAATGTAAAAAAATTGGGCCTTGTATAATATAAATTAAAATTTTTAGGCACATACTTGCAAAGTAGAGTTAGAAAAGTAGGTACAGGTTATACGCGTGTACCTCTCGGTCAGACGTAATATTACACTCAATTATTGGTTCATATTTATTCTCACAAATCACAACAATGAATGAGTTGTTGGACACGTGAATCTTTAGAATGACGCTGGCAATAAAACCCGCCCACAATTATCTAGTTGATATTTTTCCTTTTGAAAAGAAAACGGTGGTGGTGGTGGTGGTGTTAGAGTGATAGTCACAAGTATGCTCGCTACGTAATTGGATTGGAATGGCCATTCACAAATTCACAATCAGTTCAAATGAATATATAATTACAGGGAGGAGGGCCATGGAAGGACGTAAATGTTTGGTAAACTATCGGACAAAAACACACAACTCATTCTTCTCAATATATTCATTTTAAATTTCTTCACACCATAATTCATTTTAAATGGGTGGAAGATGAGATAAGATGAATTACTGGCTTTTATTATCGCGGGACAGTAATTTGCGGTAATGTATATTTTTCTGAAATAAAATACCGACTGGATGACAACTGTTGTCATTTTACTCGTCGACTAAATGGCCGGTAATGAAGGAATGGAGATAAGTTAAATTGTACAATGATTGCTTTTTGCACGACATCGATTAGTGAGAGGCAAATAAATCTGTGAAATTATGAATAATTTTGATTGATGAAATGAAAATAAAATAATGGAGTGGAAATAAATAAGATCGTGATTTACACACATTGAAAATAACCATAATCTTGCACAGGTACCCTGTGGCTGTCTGCAGGGTTCCTGAACAAAAGAGAATCTTTCAAGCCCCTAAACCTATTTTCGTAATAATATGTGCGTATTTGCGTTGAGAAGAATGTAATAATAAAATAAATCAGCAGAAAACGAATTAGTCGTTGGTAAAAACCAGCAATTATTCCAGTTGGCTACAAAACGGCAATTATAACGGTATCGTAATTGCAATCCATAATGATTATTTAAAATATTTGAAGATGTACTAGAAAGATTATTATTATTGCTACTTGGTCGTTCAGAGAATTGGAGCTGAATAGTCAAGGACGCATAGTTCGAAAGTCAGCAAAAACGCATTCATCATTCAGAATGGGATATGTGTATACATTTCCTTGGGCCATTACAACTAATTGTAAATCAAGAGTGCATTATTATTGTATCTCTTAGAAAATCCATTTACTACTTGGCTGTACGGAAATGGAAAATTAATCTTCTTATATGCCATATTTGGAATAAGGAATACAATCAGCGATAGATCCATGTAGTATCAATAATTGATCATTAAACATTTCCTTAGTGCAAGTAAGGTTGACATTTGCCACTCCAGCACTTGTTACAGTGATAATGACATTTAAATAATTACATTGTCCACATTACAAACAAACCATACGCGTATTTTAACAATGCACGATGCACGTATACTGCGCCCGAGTACAAGCATACATCTCAAATCAAGCCAAACTTACGGTGAAGTAAACAAGTAAAAAGTAACGTTTATAGGAAAAAACTTATGTAAAATGCTCTATTTAATAAATCTGCATAATTAATATGGGCATGTGCACTTAAATCTACGAAAGCTCATCCTACGCAAGTAATTGTTAAAAATAATATCAAGTTTGAGGTTTCAATTTATGACGACAATAAAAATCTAGACGAAACTGCGCAAGCCGAATAATATTATGCACGCACCTGTTAAAATTGTCGTTAGTCGTTACTACTACTACTCCTACTGTTAGTTCTCTACAAACAAGAAGTCCCCGTCGTCGTCGTCGTCCTCTGCCTGAATTGTATTTTTAGTAACATCGATTAATGTGTGCACTTTGTGTCCTGTGCAATACATGTGTACTATTAGCGATTGCCCAGCCCTTCAAGCAACAACGCCTCGTCCTTGACATTTGGTTTAATGCACACATTTTTACCATGTTGGTCGTTTGAACACATGTTATTCGGGTGATCATATCCACAGATAACACAAAACGTTTTCAACTAGGTATAATAGCTTCTCTTCGTCTATTATCTCTGTATTTTCGTGGTCCGCTGTGCCTACAGCAGTGATGGCAGTAGTTGTAAAAATGGCAGTGAACCAAACGCCACTTCAAAGTCTTTGACTACTTTTGGATATTTGATACCTACTTCACGCATATAGCACATGTCATGCTGCCATTACTTCATTAGCATAATAATCATTTCATTTTTATATTAAAAACGTACCAGTAGGAGCCCAGTAGAGTACATGCCTTGTTCTTGTACAAAACGAATCTATTGAAGGTGCTCACCAATAAAATGAATTCAAGTACATCCTCATAAGAATAATTGTCTTGTCGGCACTAGAGAGGTGCCGCCAGCTATAAAATGGCTTATCGTAAAAAGTTTAAAAGTGCTCGTTTCGATTACACGTACGTAGTACGTACGTTGGTGTTAGTCGTAAATATTGTGGCACTAAAACGCCTTACACGAGTAATCAAACACCGCTATTTAATGAAAATTCCGAGAAAAAATTCAAATAATCGATCAGATCTAAAAGTCATAAAATACTGGGAAAACTAGGGACGGTTACAGCCGCCACGGTTAACCAGTTCAAATGACCTCTTAAATTCACAAGGCGGTACGCTTCCTCCAAAGAAATATGCAGCTTGACCTTCCATTATGACAACTCAAGGTTTAACGGCAATTTCGTAGGTAAATATTATCGAAAACAGCAGCTTTCATACGCAATAAAATACGCCTATCAATTTCTCCCTCTGGAGTTGGAGTGATTTGGTGATGGATCTACCTGTCAATCACAGCAGCTGATAAGCCCTCATAAACAGTCATTATAACGTCTCATATGAAAACATTCCGTCATAAACCGTATAATAATCAACTTAGGTAATGAATAATAAAAGTAAAACAAACTGGAATAAATAATTAATATATTTTATTGTCTCAGTAATTCTTGCTTATATTCCGCCACTGCAGCGTCCACCGCGGAACTGATAAATAAACGAATGGCATAGTTCATTTTAAGGCCATGAAAACGCGTGCACGAGACGGACTCCGGGATGCTCCCAAGATAATCGTCCTTTAACATTCCTTCCACTTGTCGTTGCAATGCAAAATTTATTCTCACTTTAAGTAAGTTCAGATCTGACATTGAGCATTGTTGCTGCACACCACTGACACCACCTTCCAAAGAAACCAATATGTGCAATATTTAGGATTGAGCGAATTATTACGACAGTGTAAAAATTAAAGGTCATTCTGTCATGTAAAATTATTAACCATTTACCATTTTACACCTCCCCTGTAGAGCAAATACAATGATTGTAATTGTAAGTATAAAAAAACTGCACTAGGTAGAAAACTTACCATGGGGTAATCCTGACCCGCTAATATCCGTACTGTTGCTCTGCAGCTTTGCTGTTTCTACAGGCTGAATTTTTGTTTCATCTTTTGTCTTGTCGGCTATACGAATGAAATGGTAATTTTCAGAAAATATGTCGCGTTGCAAAATATGAAAAGAATAAAAGCAGTATTTTCAAAACGTAATACCTGCTACAAATGTGGCAGCAGTGGACAATGAGATCAGAATCAAAAGCGCGTTCATCGTTGTAAAAACTCCAAATTGATAAAATAGTTCTCAATTATATCGGTAAAATTCAAAACTAAAATTGTCGTGTGGTGGAATACCGACGCGTTAATGCGACTATTCATGCAAGGCAGAGTTGTGTCGCATTTTACTGAAAATCTTAAATTTTCAGGCTGAAAGTAATTAAATGGTAATTTGTGGACGTTGCAATTTAACTGTTTCAGTTCAACGTCCTTCTAAATTTTATCAAGTTGAAAGTTTTCCATATATAGTGTAGGTCATAAGTCATAACAGCAGTGTAGGATGTTTCTTGTAAGAGATACTATTATATTATGATATGATACATGTGTTCGTATGGAATGGAGTGATGACGAAAATTGCACTATCATGCAAGCTGGAAAATTATAATAAGCACAAAACAATCCCAGGTTAAATGAATGCTGGAAAAAATTGTTCTTTTGTATATATGTTGTAAAGGTTTATAGATTTTTATATTTGTTGACGACTGACGATGATCTTTCTTCTACTCTACCCTTTTGGGAGATAAATTATGCATGAACCAATGCAACAATGCATGTTTTGCTAATATCTTCATTGTTCTTGTGCACTTCCCCCTTACAACAAAAATATCCAAACAATGAGTTTGAACAACAAATGTATTTATGGATAATCACAGCGCTAAAATAAAAACGTTAATCGCTGTTAGCTAATATTGATATTTAGTTGTAACCGTATGTATTATTAGCTACAACTACAACGGTAAATAACCCAAACATCGGTATAACTGTGCTCAAATTATTAATTAAAAAATCTTGCTGTTGCAATCATTACGCATACTGACCTTTTAAAACATTTTACTTACACTAAAAATATATACATTATCAATAAAATGTTTGCTTACGTAGATTTGGCAGGTGTTGGAAGTCGGCTCCTATTTTTTTTACATTATTGTTGGAGCTGGAGTGGAACAAATAATTAAATTCAGCGAGTCTTCTTCCATTCAGGCGAAATCTGTTATATAAATGCACAAAATGAACAATATGCAGGAGTATTATAATATTTGTACTATTCCATAGGTTTTGCTCATTGAAGGATTTTTTTTCATATGTCGTTTCGTTATTGTGTAGAAAAGAGCCGTTGGTCGTAATAAAACTATAACTTTACGAGTTTACAAGCTTTTCACACTAATAATGATAACGAAACAGACTACAATAATTTCAAATAAAAATTGTGTTCAACAATGGAGCTAACACGAATTGAAAAGAAAATGTATACAATTTTTTGAGATATACGTACGTATTTAGTAAAAATTGTGTATGCGAATGCCAAAATACTGAACTATACATATACAAAATATATAGATAGACAATAACCTCTTCAAAAAATAAAATAACAAACATTCTTTGAATTCTTCTCTGCGGCTATCATTAATTGTAACCTTTTAAACGAATTTAATCATCATTGCACCATAATTTTAAAGAGTATATGAAAATTTGTATAAATCTTGAATATGAATTACACTACAACGACAAGAGTGACTTTTATATCCTGTCGCGTCAGCATTATTCTTTCATCACACCGAAACACGTCGAGTATTCAAAAGTGAAGAATTGTGATAAAAATTCAATAAGAAAAAATTATAATAATAGTGTGTTTTATATTAATTTGTATTCATTTTATCTTACAAAAGTTTTTTTTTGCAAATTTTACAGATCAGTGTTTAGTTAATTTAATATTTTTAAATTGCCTAATTTTTTGACAGTTTTAGTTCTTTCTTTAAATCATCAAAAGCAGCCACAACAGTATCATTAATCAATTTGCGAAGGTCGTCATCCATTTTTGTAGAAATACAAGGAGAGCGTGTTACACGTTCATGATGTTCATGTTCAAGAAAATCATTTTCCATTGAGTCTCCGTTGGATTTATTAATGAAATGATCAACTGCAAAATCACCATCAGCAAGAAGGGTTACAACTACGTCTCGTTTTGTTCGCTTCTCGGATGTGGCTGAAGCGACTGCGATTTCGTCTCCCATTGCTGATGTTTCTTGAATTCCACTTCCTAAATTTAATACAATTTATGTGTCAATAGAACGTACCTTTTACAAATTTACGTCGTATGTCGTTAGAATGCAACTGGAACATTTCAAAAGACTTACCGCTCCCTTTATTGTTTGCAGCAGTAGCAATAGCTTTACTTCCACTAGCAGCGACATTTTGAACAACAACTTCCGGTTCACCAGTTCTCACTTTTCCAGCTGCATTCTTGTTATCAACAATGGCATTGGCGATACCAACATGAGTGCCATTGGCAATGACGGATTGTACATTGGTGTCAGCTCCCTTATGAGACTCTGCGTTAGCAACGGCTTTTCCTCCACTTGTTTCTACAGTTTGAACAACGGCTGCTCGTTTGGCAATAGCGGAAGCTACCGCAGTACCTTTGTCCATGTTGGCTTTAGAAGCGACCTTTTGAAATAATGTGACCTGTTCCTGCGATTGGATGCTGTGGTGGTGGTGGTGGTGGCATAGTGGGAGCAGGTTCGCTCGCTGGTGGTGGTGGAGGAGGTGGGGGCATTACTTCCACTGGTGCAACAGCCTCGTCGCCAAGTTTCTTACCCGGTGGGAGTTGATGACCATTGGTCAACAAGGGCTCTTCAGCAACAGCATCATTGTTAGCTTTTGCAGCTGCCACGGACTTTATACTACCGTCCGGGTTTACAGTCGACCCAGCGGCAGCTTCGGAAATAGCTCGGCGAGTTTTGTTACCTCCAGCAGCATGAACATGCCCTTCAAGGAGCAATTCGATTTGCTTTTGCAGAGCTAAAATAATCTTGGATTCGATTTGATCCAAGTCGGCCAGTCCACAACGCTTCTCTCCTGAAAATCAAAACGAGATTTTGCCACATTTTCAACAAATTTAGTTCCGCTGTGACATGTATTGCGTAGAAATCCAATATTCGGGGCAACCTGAAACAACAAAAATTAACTTACGTTTAAGTCCTGGAGCTGTCCCCATCATCATCGTCATTGATTCCCCTCCTGTCTTTTTCGGGTCTGGAATCAACCAAATAACCTACATAATACCCACAGACTTCCAATAATAATTAATTAAATGGAAACCCCCTACTTGGTGCTCCCTATCTTACCATCTTTCACCGGACCTGCCTGTACGGCAATAACCAGCACTGCAACAGCAATTATGATGATGCTTTTCATTTTGTTCTATAATGAGACGTGCTATTCACTAAAATTGAGCTAGTTCGTAAATTGAAACACTATTCGAATATGTTCTTTCAAAACAGCCAACCCCACTTTTATACCCAAAGTTCCCAAATCCCGTTAGCCCATGCCATTCCAGTAGTAGCGACCCCATAATATGCACAGCCAATCACGTGATTATCAAAAAGCTAATTTGAAATATTTAGTTAATTAGAGAGCACACTTGACTTTATTAATATATTTAGGATAGTTCATGACAGAGTACATTCATGTTTTGATAAGATTAAGTCAGGACACACAATCAAGAGGCAGTAATATTATGCCCACCAAGAAAATGCACGTAACTCGAAAAATGTGAGTCATGCAATGTCCGCAGAGTCATCACAAAATTGCTGACAAGCATAATATAGATACAAGTTGAACGCTTGAAAATATAACAACTATTCTAATGACTAATGACTTTGGTGTAGGTTACAGAGACATAATGGTAGAGAGAGAAGAGGACGAGGAAATTGCAGCAAGGAAAACAAGCGTATTGAAAGATAATTTTTGTGTCGTTGAGTGAGGGTTAAACTGGTTGGGAGTGGTGTTTTGGGGACGGACGATGACGCTTTGTTTTTGATGAGCTGATTTTTTGGCGATAATAGTGGTGACGGTGTACAGGTCTTATTACCTGTCCATTGATGATAATATAGCTTAATTTTTGTTTTCGTCATCCTCCTGCAATGACTTTGAACCGAGCATAGAGTATATTCGGTATCCAGCCGCGTTGGTTTTGGCAGAATCTAGCTGAGATGGCGTTGTCCAAGGAAGTCCACCCATGTACCCGAAGGGAGAAATGCGTCTCGTCTTCAGGTATCGTTCCAATAACTCGGCCGTCTGGAAGAGAAAAAAAAACCGTTAAGAATGTTCCCAAAAGGAAAATACCAAAATCCTAAATATTTTAAGCTGGCTACCTCAGGATCCATATTATCACCCTGGTTGGACATGCCACTTGCGGATGATACCGTTGCGGTGACGGCAATGACGATGACTAGTACAGACAAGATTAACCACAAACTCCTCATATTTCAGTCTTTTTTTAAAGAATGCTAAAAATGACTTTGGGATTTGTAAAGAATTTTCTAGTTTACTTCGGATAGGGTTAGGTGGATATCTTAAACGGTGGAAATGGAAAGAGAAAATGAAGTGATCCTCCTAACTAGCTTCTAGTTTTTATAGCAGGAAAATATGAAGAAAAAATCCCAGCGACGAGACTGTGTTTTTGCGAGAAATAAAAATAGCAGCTAGAAATGTGCAACTGAAGCACATGATTTTAATCATTATCGTATGCAATGAAGCGTGATGATGAAATAATATAATCCCGTTAATCGAAGATCCTATATAGGCATTGCAAACAACTCCAGGCAAAGTATTAATTTATATTCCACTTTCATTTCTTTGGCTATCATCAGCTTGTCATTTTTGTACGTGCAGGAATACAATATATAGGCTTGGTTAAAGTCTACCACGACCACGTTTATCTAACTTACGCATCCATCTTGACTCGCAGCTTATAGGGACCCAGTCTTAAACGTAAACTACGGCTAATTGCGTGCAAATATTAGTGGATCTGCAACTGACAGTTTCCAAAATGAAAATATTATTGAAATTCGGAGAAGCTTATAAAGTTGTTACTTTCTCCGTCTTGTTTCCCCCTTTTTTCTCTTTTCCGCTATTTGCTCTGCGGATATTGTTTAGTTGACAAAAACAAAAAAGAGAACCCCCCGGATATTTTCTATATTTTTTCATATGGAATCGGCTTAGCTCTAGTAATGTAATGTGATCCTGACGGTGGCGTGATGGAACTGCCTAGCTTGTGAGATAAGCAATAATGGCATGAGTGAGGATGACAAAAACAAAAACTGTAGAAATTAAAATATCAGTATCGTTAGAAAATTTGTAAAAATGTGGAGTGCAATTGAGTGAATGTACGTAGGTGGCATATAATGGAATTAGTTTGTTTATTTTCATAAGAACGGTTTTATGCTATAATTGGAGCAAGTGACGCATGGTAGGTAAGGGCTGTGTGTAATACGAATAGCTGTAGGTGAATAACAAGTTCATCGTAGAAAGCAAATTGGCTGTACTGAATAACAAATTTTATGAAATGAACAAATATTTGAAATTTACTCGACGAGTATAGAACCTTTTCATTCCATTTTTTAGCCTTTCCGGTTGTACCATATGCCATATGTTCCAAAATGCAAATCCAGAGGTGATCATCTATTTATCATCAGAAGCAGAATTTCAAAATTTCGTTATCGAGATCAAAATCTGGACATGTCTACAGAACAACAAAATCAAAGGGTAGTGCTCTAATATATTTCAGTATGTCCAAAAATGGAAAAAAGTTTGCGTACTTTTTATGAGTTATATAGTCTTAATTGTCATTGTCACATGCATGAAAAAACAAATACCTGTGTGGATGATGCAAATACATTTTGTACACATATGCTTATTCCGTAGTAATAATTTTCTTTCAACTTTTGTTTTTGAAGCCATATTGTAGTTCCGGGAACATATATTAATTTGAATAATAAACAAATTTAATAACAAGTATATGTTCCTACATCTTCGCGAGCATTACGGCATTAAAATACTCATTAAACCACTGCACTGCACAGTAGAATAACATTCAAACGTGTTACGGGCTTTACACAATCTTTTGGTACGAGCTCACCTTTCCATCAAAATATGCTAGAGTCTCACTCAAGGACTGCTTTAGTCCACAACGCAGCAAAATG
>JAHZNE010003465.1:0-26405 GCA_027744055.1 Callyntrura sp. NNG-2020
GCATTAATGCTGGCGAGCATGACAATGCGGTGAAAATTTTAGACGTGACAACAGTAGGCAATTTGGAAGAAGTTATTAGAGAGGCTCTTCTTGAAACGAGACGACCACTTATTCTACGAGGCTATGACATTGGGCCCTGTACAGAACGATGGACACCTGAATATTTAATTAGTAACTGCCCTGAGAAGAAGACAGTGAAAGTTCATAAAAGCAAAGAAAGTAGTCTTGACTTTAGAAGTAAAAACTTTGTGTATGACACGATATCTTTTCGCCATCTTATTCAATTATGTTCTGGACTAAAAGCTGAAGATATCGAGGAGGAAAAATATAGTTATTACTGGTACCTGCGGTCGATAGGAGAGGATCCGAGGTAAGGTTAACTGGGTTTTTTAGGTTTCCATTTGTGAATAGGACTTGGAATATGTCAGAGTTGTTTATTCATGTGCATTTTTGGTTTAAGGGGTAAAGACGTGTCGGACCTTTCTGTTCACTTCCCTAAGTTAGCTGAAGATCTTTTAATTCCGCCGGTTTTTCCTAAAGAATCGTTTTTCTCCTCGGTATTTCGCATTACCTCTCCAAGGCTGCAGCTGTGGACACATTATGACACCTGTGACAACATCCTAATTCAAATAGAAGGAAGAAAACGAATTGTGTTTTACCCTCCCGGTGACGCGCTCAACTTGTATCTGGACGGTGATAAATCAGAAATAGTTAACATTGACGATCCTGATTTTATCCGGTTTCCAAAATTCAAGAACGTTTCTAAATGTGAAGCCTTTTTGGAAAAAGGGGATGTCATATTTATTCCTGCACTGTGGTTTCACAACGTTACCGCGTTAGATTACAGTATTTCCGTGAATGTATTTTGGAAGAATCTGAAAGCAGAACTGTATGATAAAAAAGACCCATATGGAAATAAAGATTTGATTCCAGCACAGTTGGTACGTTTTGAAGATGGACGGTTGTCAAAAAGATTTTTTTATGATTATAGTTTGTGACGGTACATGATGTTTATGACTATTACAGGGTTATCGAACTTTGGATAAAATAGTAAGCCAATTACATATACTCCCAGCAGAGTATCAGGATTTTTATTTAAGACGCATGATCGTTAAATTGGAGAAGCGCATTCACGAACTTCAAGTTCCAGAGAAGGAAAATTGAGAAACAAAACTCGTTCCAAAGCGCCCTTTATATAGCTATAAAAATGGAATTTGTCGAAAACAGAGCCCCAACTAATGTTTATGAAAGTAAATTAACTCGATTTAAACGTTTTCGATTGAAGAAGCCAAAGTCGTCATTGAAAATGGCTCATTATATTTTGCTTTTATAGATAAATTTTACGACTTTGTATTGGAAAACTATCTGCAGGAATTACTGGACATTTTGAGCAAACCAAATCCTTCCACACATTATCCGTTGGAAATATTGTAAAGTGTTTATCATTCTGTGCAATCATGAAGTAATATATATTTCGATTGTATATAAAGCATTTTAATTTTATTGGTGTATATTTAGCTTCTTATCGCTACCTACAACTCTTGCCGAGAAAATTGCTCGTTCTCCAGATACCGTTTTACCAGCTATCCAACAAGCAGCCCTTCGTGCTCTGACCGACACCTACATAAAACTAGATGATAAAAGCGGTTTTGTACCAAAGAAACATATTAATGTTCGCTTCCTTTCAATGGTGGAAGGGACAAGCATTTATCGCACCATTTTCCCAGGATGTAAAGATGCGAATAAATTTTTTGCACTTGTTGGAACAATTGTTAGGACGTCACAACCGAAGCTACTGGAATATAAACGATTCTTTCGTTGTAATAAATGCAAGAACATAATGATCATCGAAGCCGTCGACAGTAGATTTTATGCGTTTCCAAAGGTGGATAGATGCGATAATCTTTGTGTTGGAGCAAAAATAGAGCCCTTTGACCCCGGAGAGGGCTCTTCAAATCATTCGGGTATATATGCAAGAGTAAAAGATTATCAAGAAGTCAAGTTACAGGTGATTTGTAGTTTACTATTTAAAACTATGTTCCAAAGATCATAGTGATCAGTTCCTAGTTTTAAATATACCCTAATACGTTTTTATCCTAGTTAAATTTTAATTTACAATTTTTTGTGCTTATGATACTCTTTGCAGGAACAAATCAGTAGTCGGACTGGATTCGGTAGTGTACCAAAAGCATTATGGGTTATTTTGGAAGATGATTTAGTTGGTGAGTTTAATGCTCGTTTTCCGTTAATTAAATGCAATGTATAAACAAAATGTTTGGCATTCAACCATTAGAGAATTTATTTGTTTTACACTAATTTCAAACATGATAATAATGCTTTCTATGTTCTTCCTTAGATTCCTGCAAACCTGGAGATGATGTAGTGATAACGTAAGTACAACATGGTATTATAGCATCATCAGTTCAATTTTTTGTATAAAATCGACAAAATTTTGTACAGGGGTACCTTATTTTTGAGATGGAAACCTTTCCGTAAAGACCAACTGATTGAGGCTGAAGTCACATTTAAGGCTAATCACGTCGAGGTAATATTTTAAGTCATTTTATTTTTACTTTGTACCAGTTCTCAATTTTCTTACATTGCCATTGTTTCTATAAGGTAAAAAACGACCAGCGCGCATCTGTCCAAATCGGTCCGGAAACGGTAAAGAAGTTTGCGGACTTTTGGTCTTCATGTGAAAACAATCCGTTTACTGGACGCAATACTATTTTGCGTTCAATTTGCCCACATGTAAGTTGAAGAATCCAAAAGTATAATAGTAATATGGTATAGTGACGGAACTAGTAAACTAGTTTATTTCAATGCTATTAGGGCCAATCAAACAACCAATAAATGGAATTATAAAACATTGGGGAAATAATTTGTGACTACCTTGTTGTTTTAATGTTAATGGTTTATATTATATGCTTATCTAGGTCTATGGTATGTACGTGGTCAAACTTTCTGTCTGTATTGTCTTGGCAGGCGGCGTCGAAAAGGAAAATGCAGGAGCTCGCGTTCGAGGACAATCTCACTTGCTTTTAATTGGGGATCCTGGTACTGGAAAATCACAAATTTTAAAATATGTTTCAAGAATTACTCCGCGTTCTGTGTTTACAACTGGAGCGGGGACGACTAGTGCCGGTTTGACAGTTGCTGCTTCCAAGGTATATTGAAAGTTATTGTTAATCCCCATTGTTAGAGACGAAGGCAAAGACGTTATCTCTATCCATTGTCCTTCCTTTATTTTTTTAGGACAGTGGCGAATGGCACCTGGAAGCAGGTGCACTTGTTTTGGCTGATTCTGGTGTATGCTGTATTGACGAATTTTCGCTTATCAAAGAGCACGACAGAACTAGTATTCATGAGGCAATGGAACAACAGTCGATCAGTGTTGCAAAAGTAAGCATTAAGCATGCAGATTTAAAGAGTATGCTGACTATGCTCTGTAGTTGAGAGACAATGTTCTAAATCTCGATTTTCTTTTAGGCCGGTATGGTGTGCAAATTAAATACAAAATGTACGGTGGTAGCCGCTACGAACCCAAAAATGACCAAATATGACCCAAACGAATCAATAGAACTCAACGTTGGATTAGCTAGCCCTTTACTGTCTCGTTTTGATTTGATAATTGCACTGAGGGATGCTCAGAATGATTCATGGGATGAGTAAGTTAGATGATTCTCCATTGTTAAATGCCCTTTTGAATTATATGGCATCATGTTCATTTCATTCGATAATTGTAGGTTCTTAAGCGATTTTATTCTAAAAAATGTTGATATATTTGATCACCACGCTAAAAATGCCTTGAAAACTGGCCTTATATGGGACTCGGACACTATCCAGTCATATTTGATTTTAATTAAGGTATTACGATGATTTTTCCTTTTATCTGCGTGTTCTTCTTGTGTTCATTATTTCCACTAATATACAAAATGTAAAAACAGGAAAAGAATCCAGAAATGACTGAAGATGCTCATCGAATACTTAGTCGCTATTTTCAAATTCAACGAAACTCTGCCACAAGAAACACAGCGAGAACAACGATTCGTCTGTTGGAAAGTTTATACCGTTTGGCTGAAGGTCATGCACGTCTAATGTATCGAGAATTCGTTTCAGTTCATGACGCAGTTACGGCTGTGTCTCTCGTAGAAGCATCTATGCAATCCTCTGCCCTTGGTCCAACACAAAACTTGCTTCATACTGCGTTTCCTGAAGACCCTCTGAAGGAGTATTATACTCAAGGTTGGAGTATACACAACTTTTTTACTTTGTTTTCTTCCCGAATGTTTTTCATTTACCAATTTTTTTTGTCTTTACAGCGAGAACAATTTTACAAATGCTCGACTTACAAGACCTGTGGAGCAGTGAAAAGATTTATTTGGATAACTTGCTTCGACAAAATTCTAAATCAAACATGCCCCCTCCACCGGCTCCACCACCTTTGCAAAGACCTACTCCGTCTGGATCCGCAACACGTAGTTCATCAAGCGCTGTTCGTGCAGGTTCTAATAAACAGAGGGATCACAGTCCCAACATTATACCGGAAACGCCAAATTCAAATGGCGCCGTCAACGGTAGCCTTACACGAAATGTTTCGTTTACCGGTGGTGGTAACCCTTCACAAACTTCGAGTCATCATCAACGAAATGAAGATTATGAAGATTATGAAGATGGCTGCTCTCCTGAACTCTTCGTTGACGACAATCAAAATCCTCCCCCAGTTAGAGGAGAACGCGCAGCTTTCTCTTCTACACAAAACGACAATAACGTGGGAGAAGGAGGAGTAGTATCACCGTCATTTCGTCCTAATTACACGCAACACGAAAATTTTGATTTAAGCGATGAAGAGATTCTTAGTGCTATTCCTCTCATTGAAGACGATGATGATGACCAACATCCAAAAACATTTGGTAACGTCCTTTGCACTCCACCTTCTCCACCCAGTAGTGAACTTCAAAATAGGACAAAGAGTCGAGAAGGAATTAAAAGAAAAAGAGACACGGCAGAAGATGATACTACCGATGCCATTAAAAGCAGAAGTACACCAACTGTAAGTGACAGTAGTGCCAGCGGCAGCGACTTAAGTCTCAGCTCTATGAAAAAGCACTCGGTTCATTCTTTGCTAAAGCGCTTTGAGCGCCTCCCTAACACGCAGGACTGAAAAGTTATAGTTTTCAGTGTACTCTGTTAGTCTTATTTTGGGTGCTTCAGCCTTCTGGCAGGGGTAATTTTAAAATGAAATAGTTGTAATTCTCGTTGGTATTTTCTAATTATTTTTTGTTCAGACACATGTACTTCTATAACAAGCTTTGTATTTTAAGGTGTAGCGCCGTTGCTCGTCGCTCAACGTTAGCGTAAATTGTAACAAGGATTTCTATTCATAGTGAATTAATTTCATTGAAGCTGTAAACATTTTCATTGGTGTGTTGTGTTGTGTTATTGAACAAAATTGGGCAAACTTGCTCATATATCTTTTTCCAATTTTGTTTTGTAATTTACCCACATACGACGGCGCACTGTAAACGGCAACGAAATGAAATAAAATTATTTTAACATTTGATTGAAAAAATGCAAGTTCCTCAAAGGATTTACGCGGCATTTACAACCATTACTCATCATCCAATTAGCAGTGTAGCTCTACATAATACTGTACGACATCAGGGTATAACGATGTTTTCCCTTTTTAAAGTAGCGACATGTTGTACAATATGCATATTTCAGGCTAATTTTTACGACAGGGCGGGTAGGTGGTGTAAGACGCTCGTAAAAGCCATTTTGAAGGTAAGTTAATGAGCCTAATTGTTATGCACTTTTTTTATCAATTTGAGTGGGAGCACAACAGCGCAATGGGTGGTTGTGTGCGGCAGCGTATGCCTAAAAATTGAAGCGCTTAATGAACGGAGACACAGATAAAGGAATAAAAGAGCGAATCATCGTTATTATTACTATTTATCTTTAACGCATTAAGTACACGAATGAATGGAGAAGAAGCGAAAGGTCGGCGGACGCCCCTTTTCCGTGTAAAAATGATAATGTCAATAAAACAGCGCTCATGACCCGCTGAGTTGCAGGTTTTTCTGGGGATAAACTTATGCCCTGAATGACATAATGGCAGATAATCATATAAGAACAAACATTCTCTGTGTGTAATTGAGGGACGAGGGAAAATAATAATTGTGACAACGCGATGTAGCAATGTCTAGGTAGGAGAGCATTTTATGTTTGCACAGGCTACCAGAATACCAGAAGAAACAGCAACGTTTAACAATGCAATAAGACAATGACAATGAATTACGAATTGTTTCGTGCATCAGTTCGTCAATGATTATATCGTACGATAATGATGCTTAACAAGAAATGGACATGGAGTTTCTGAGATCCTTACCCTTCTTACCCTTTTGTCATCCATCCGTTGTTTGCGTAAATCCATCATCCTATAAAATGAAATTGTAACAATAAGGTACTACTACATAACGTAATGTGAGAGTAATTCCTTCTTCTTTGGGACAATAGAAACTGCATCATCATGTGTCATGTTCTTGAAGACTCTGGTTGTTGATTGAGATGATAATTGATAATAGAGTAGTAGTACCTGTCTCTCTCGCACAGCAGTACATATTATTTTAGGTAGTTTGATATGGAGTATTTACAATTGTTACGTACAACGTATGTGTTGTGGATTCCGCCCAATTATATTATTCATTTATTCATTACTTATACCTTGTTTCTTGTTTCGTTCGAAAGAGGAGACTTTTAATCTATTATTGAGGTTTGCCCATTATAATCCCCCAAAACGTTGTTGATGTTGACGTATCATATACCTCTACCTCTATATCATGTCAACATTTTAGTACATTGCATTGTTTGATGTGATCGCTTTTAAAATGACAGTAATAATGTACTGAATAAAGTGCTCTATTGATAATCACCATTCAAGCTCTGTATAGTAAAAGGTAAATAATGTAACACATTACACATAACGTAACCGGCTAATTTATGGTCAAGATCGCCCCGTGTGAACTTGACATGTCGTCCACTTTATTACTACTTTACATTTAAACATAATTTAATTGTCGCTGCAATAATTGTAAAATTGGACCGTAATAGTGTTTATGGTGTAATTGATTAGGGAAGTTGGGGGACTGTGAAACAATCTGACGACGTAGTGAACGAACAGTTGGGTCAGTTGGGCGTTTGTAGGATTGTGTTCTTTTGTGCAGGCTGTCTTAACAGTGACGCCTGTCGTTCGTTTGTCTCTGTATAGTGTATAGTGTCTGCTGGTGTTGTGCGGGAGGACAATTTACAATAAAATTCCCGACAGGGCACTTGACAATGACAACGAACATGGAAACAACACACACATAAAAATGACCAATATGTCGTGTTACGTCATTCTACTTTTGTGACCCTGCTTGTTTTGTCTGTGGTGCTCTCTGCGACTTGTGTGCGACTTGCGATGAGTGTGTGCTGTTGTGATGCACCTTGCGCATAATATTGTTGTTTGTCTTTTGTTTCTGCTGAAAATAAAATGAAAATCCAAAAATTCCTCTCCTCCTCCTTGGCTCTGGTCTTTACAAACAGTTATTATCTTCAACTTTATATTCACTCACGAACTTGGTTTTTTAAATACTTTTTGTCATGTGCAATGTGAAAAACAAGCTTGCTCTGTTTTCATACGTTTTTATATTTTCGTTTCACAAAATCTTCCCAAAATGTTCACAACTTTGATCTCTCACACACAAGTAGTAGAACAATTAGCGTAAAAATTTTCAACATATTGCCATTCCTATTGCAAACTCATACTCTCTGGTCTCTGGTGATTTACCAACAAAAATAAAAACATGTCACGTCTAAAGCACATTTTTCTTCATCTCTTGTTCTGTTTCTCTTCTCTCCCTCTCTCGACGGCGACGACGACGACAACGTAAAAAACGACATCGACGACGTACGACATGCATATGCCACTTTCTGAACAGATTTTGTTCTATTTGCATTTTTATTACTTTTCGTGTACTGAAAATATGTTTGCCAAACAAAATTACGAGCAGTGTAAAATAAGTACGAGGGAATATGATGATACGGTACTTTGTTACCGAGCCAAATGGTAGTTTATTCTGTGGAATTCACCTAAATGTGTGGAGATAGAACTGGGGGTTAGCGTTGTCGATCCGCAGAACGAAAAAAATTGCAAAATTACGAATGAAGATCAATATTACGAGACATTTTTATAAGTATAATAACCATGTTAATTGGATGTATTTTCCAAGTTATTGTAAGAGACAAAACGTTCAATAGGTACACTGAGCCAGTTATGTCATCCTACTCTCCCTGACTCGAGATTTACGCTCTAATTTTTAGCACTCAAACTGGCTAGCACTAAGAACATTGCATTTTTCAAGCAATTAGACTGAAATCATAATAAATCTTGCAATTATGGAGATTATATATATGACACCGCCGCTTTACACGCACTACACGATATTTACTTGTCGCAAAGAAGGAGGAATTGTAATATTGATTTTTGCCTTTTGCATATATATGCGCATTTCTTGAAAGAAAAAAGAGCTCTTTTATGAAGGTGAGGTGTCGAACGTCGGAGGTGATCAACACTGCTCCTTTTTGCCACTACTACCGCTGCTGCTACTGATAAGTGATAATCGTGATAATACAAATGTGTTTAAATCTGAAGTTGTAAAGTTACTTCTACTTTTTTCCTTTTTTGGAACAAAAAATGCACTGCTCCTTTCTATCTATTTGCACAGCAACAGCAGCAGCAGTAGTAGTATCGTCGTAATCATAAATATATTACACTCCCACTCCTATTTGCTTCTGTAACCGCATATCTTCGATGAAGGCATCATCATACACAATTCACCCAACATGAAAAGTATGAAAATACCAAGAAATATGCAGTGGTGGAGAGGTGTTGGGAAATAAAAAATTGCCCCAAAAACATGAAAATAGCCTTTTTGCTTGGCGAACAAATTTTCTTCTCTGTAGGAGGTGAGCAGATTAATGCTACCTGTCACCAGAACAAGTTGCTAATATGTTGCTTAAAGAAGAAGGATGAGCTGTCAAAATGTAAATGAATTTGCCACACTTTTGGAAGTTTTATTTCGAGCGCGCTCAAATTGCTCTTGCAGTCAAACGGACATTATCTGGCTGCCAAGGCTGAATAAAAAGGGACAATAAAGGGTTTACGTTAGCTGGCAGTTAAAGATCAAGATGAAAAGTGTTGATGCTCTCGCGCCACCAACGGAATTTTTCGACGCCGCCGCTGCCAAAAGTCGCCACAGCCGTAGGCACTGGTTAATGTGTTTGAAGGACGACCAAAACAATTACTATGCGTTTATTAATGTTCAACGGAAAACTACCGCGCGCGGTGATCGATAGTAATGATATAAATGTTATTGGTTCAACGATTGATTAATGTCATTTAGCAGCACGCTAGGTACTTTTGTCACGATAGAAAGAACCTCAACTTTATAATAATAATAATAACTAATAACCAACGTTCAGAATGAACTTGCCCTTGAAGGCGAGCGCAAACTATGTGTTCTAGAACTTTATCTGGTATTCGCAATTAGTGAAGCACAAATAATGGCGAAGCACTTTCAAATTGCTAAATACTAAATACTTACAATTTTAATTTCCAAATGGCAATCGGCACACCAACCAACCAGGCCAATCAACCGCACAATAATAATAACCGTCTCCGCAGTAAGGTCAAGTAGTCAGGTTGAAAAGGAAAATTACCGAAAATATTGATGGTCATTTCGAATTAATCATACAATAAGTGTAAAGTGACTAAATGTAGTACCTTTCCTATACAACAATGTACATTGTACGCTGTAATTGTACCTGACATAGATTAGTTCACACACAAACAAGCCATTAATGATGCTTACAGAGTTGATGCAGTCAAGATCGACCTTTTGATTTAATTTTCTATATATTATTATTCATTATAGCAATAGCAAAGACCCGGCCCGTCAATTCTTCTCTCTCAGCAGCATAGGAAAGGAACGCCACTACATAACTTTCCTGCACACACAACACACACAAAGCTAAAAGACAGACGGTAAAAGGTATGCCAAAAAAGTAATCACCGTAATTAAGATCCTAATCGCCGTGATTTTTTAAAAATGGGAGTGACCTGTTGATTGGTCATTTTTCACAATATCACACTCGCACATGCGATCATACCGCATTCCTATACTCTCCCTACTAGTCCCTACCCAAATGTAATGGGCAAACCCTACTCTTCTTATTAGCATTTCCCAATATACAAATTACGTGAATACTACTAACTACTACTACTACTACCAGTAATCAACGACTTTAGCAAAACTATGACAAGTGAACGCAACGCGGTGTCTGCCCCGTTGTACACTGTATATAGTAAATTAGGATGGAAAATTTGTTGCTTATTTTGTTATTATAATAATTAAATTGCAAATTCATGACGGGTGATTAAACGCATGAATGAGCAATAACAATAGAATTAAGATCATTATTGCCGCCAGCAGCAGTAGCAAGCAGCACCTTCTGCCTTGTCCTCCTACACAACTGTTGCCCTCCTGCTGCTGCTGCTGCTGAAGGACAATTTATTTGGGACTACCTTGAACTTCAAATAAAACCAATTAATGTATTATTTTGTACTACAGTTTTTGAACTTTTTTTAATTTTTCATTCTTGCGTTGGTGAAGCAAATAAATGGGTGCCTACCCACATGACGTCCATGCGTCGTCTATTACATAAATTCGTATCATTCACGACGACGGCATGTTTAGATTTCAATTATTTCATTTTTAAGTGTCGTCGGTCGGCGGCGCACATCTTCTTTCCACACTCTCACATTCAACTCGTTCTCCACTTGCTGTACGTTGTGTGGAGTGGACCGCCTGAATGAGTTTACGTTTTAAAAACTATGTCAATTATCCAATTTACTATCACCAAAACCACATATTTTGTTGTCGTAAATTAAGAAATTGTAGAAGAGGGGCGTATGTATTGACATAAGCAAAAGATGCGGTGGCGGTGATGATGATGACGATGATGATGATGATGATGAGCAGCTATAACATTAGAAAACCGGATCAACAATTTTTTTTTGAATTTCATTGTCGTGAACTTGTTTCTTCAGCAGCGGCAGCAGCAACAGCAGAGCAGTGGTCGAGGCATCGATCAATTCCCTTAATAATTTCGTCGTCAATTGATTGCATCAACTAATAGTAAAGATATTTAAGTAGATGAGTAATTTATTTATGCCTTTTCTTGCTCTGAGTATATATTTATATCACATAATTTGGTATGCATATTAGAGTAGAATGTGGCGCTGCTGATTAAAAAATTGTATTCACTGAATCTTACACAAAGTGTAATTGCTTTTAAGCTGTTGGGCATTTGTGTTTGTGTGCCTTGAAAACGGGTCTACCTCGTCCGCCCGTTCACGCAAATTACAAGCCACGTCGTGTGTGTTTAATAATTCTAAAGCTAATTATTATGCGCGTTGATCTTCATTAATGTCGCTCATCACATAAAAAATTTCAAATTGCGTTGTTCCATTGTATTTGTTCACTTCCATCTATAATAAAATGCATATATATACATATTCATACAAAGTGCAATAATAGCGCGCATCATTACATTTGTATCGCTTAAATACCTAATCATCTTCATTATATAATATTTTCCATTGCTTTTTTTCAATCGAACAGAAGTCAGGAAAATGAAGCAACCCAGCTGCTGGCACCTTCGCCTGATGGTATAGCTACTTGCTGCTGCTACAATTACTGATTAACTAACTCAAATACATTCACAAAATGTCTCATTCTTCCCAACAAAATAGCAACAACGGCATTTCATGAAGATGACATTGCGTAACAAGACATTTTTTTTCTTAAATGAAGAGCACAACGCAGCAGCACAGTGTGATGATATGCATGTATGAAAGTAAATATTTTTCTTATCGATCGAAAGCGTAGTTTCAAAAGTTGGCGACGCTGTTAAAGGGCCGCCTAACCACACGTGCATCAATCAAGCAAAAAAATTTGTGAAAATTAAAATGATTGCCTGTAGATGCTCACTTTTGCTAACACATTTGACATTCCATTCGATTTTTTCCTTCATGTACCATTATTCTCACTATGCCCCCATCATCCTTTCTAAAGATAACAATCATCCGAGACTGAAACGTGCTATTTCGTAGAAAGTAAAAAAACATTTTTACCATTCCTGTATCTAATATTTAAAAAATAGAAATAGTTTTGAAAATGTTACGAAATGCGTAAGCATGACACATGCATGGATATATTAATGGTCACCGGTCACTGCGTTACCACCGCCGACTTTGATGAGGAAACATAACCACCACAGTAACATTAAGTAGCGGACAGTTGAGGTTGTAATGAGTTGGAGGACAGTGACGACGGGCCACGCATTGTCACGGGCCACCCGATAGAAGAAGGAAAAAAATCAAGATCACACAAGCTGATATGCTTTATGGGTAATATTGAGTTTGAAAAATTATCTCAATAATAATAGTGTAAAAATATTTTAGATGTAATCACTAGCTTCAAGCAAAACCAATTGAAGGGCTGTCGTCCCTCCTCAAATTATTGCTTGCTCCTGCTCACCTGTCTTTCAGCGGCGGCGTCGTCGTCGTCGTCGTCGTCGTTGAGTCTAGAGATTCAAAAATTCAGCGTGGGTTCTCTACCATTTATCGTTTGAATGCCGCGTGTAGCTGGCAGGCTTCTCCTCGTAGATATACGATATGGTAGTAATGGTAGTCCAAGTCCAAGTGAATGAAGAAAAAAACTGAAAATCTTCATTTTTCTTTATATTTTGGCTCTGAGCAAAACTATTTTATGATTTGTGAGAATACGTACCCAATATTATTCAAACCTATCTATCTGCTGTCTCTTTTGTTTTATGTGTTCCTAGGTCAGCAGCGCGCAAATCTTCATAATAATCAGCGAGAACAACAAGAATATGGCAGAGAGGAAAATGATGATGACTTTTTAATGTTCATTCCTAATGTTTACCTCTAATTTAAATTTTGTTTGCATGATTAAGACATTTGTATTTTTTCGATCGTCCATTTGGGCCAACAACAGTCCATGCAATGCTGTACGTATGGTCACAATGGATCGTCGTACAGGTAATTAAAATGATTAATACCCTCACCTCACCGTCGTAGTCCTGTTGACCACAACATATAATAGGACGAAATGGCAGAGCCATAATGAAATTAACAATTTTAGAGCAATAACATATTTCACTGATTAGTGGAGGGTATACGTACATTTCATATGATGTGATCGTTTTACATTTGTACAAATAACAACGTCCCATTTTCCGTTGAGCTTGGCCTTATATTAGAAAAAATAGGATGTTGTGTACCAATAATACTATCACTGTTGCTATCAGAGGAGACATACAATCAATAACAGACCAAAACTACCATTAACCTATTGAGGAGCCTGCAAATTTTGTAATAGGGTTTACACACATCATCGTCGTGGTCGTTATTATCGTCATCAGGTGAATATAAATGGACGACGTCAGAAAAGTTTATTATATTTATTAAATCAAACACGAGAAAATTGCGTTTTTAAAATAGGATCTAACGATAATAATGCGTCCATAGCAGAGCTCGTTGCTCGCTAATTTGCCTTTCAACGTGTACTTCACAAAACTCAAGTATGTACGTAGGCAAATATAGAGAAGTACTAACTAAAAAATATGTAATGGAATGGTAACATCGGCATTTTGCCTTTTAATTTGCCTACTAATACGATTTTTGTCATGTTCTGTGTCATTTAGTACTATTCGACATAAATAGCATCTACTACTACAACAGTCCCTGTCTAAATGATCAACCCATCCCTTTCACGATCACTGCTGTGAAGAATGCCCTCCTGGGGTGAGGTAGATGGTGGGGTGATCCCTTTTAAAGGGTCTCTATCGATTATTATTATGTACTCGTACACATACTTGAACCATATAATAATCGTCTACAACAGCCAAACGACGATCAATCGATACACACTCATTTTTTTCTGCCGTTGCGGTGGCGGTGGTAGTGTTGTACCCAATGTATACCTACTAAAAATATACATTTTTGTGGCTCTATTTTACCAAATGTAGCAGCTATAATAGCTCTCTATATTGCTAGTTATTCATCCCTATAATTTGTTTGACTACGCGATTATAGTAAGTATAATGGTTCTCGTATACATTTCTCAAAACCCCACCTGTGTGCATACCCCATGGCCCTATTAAATGTCCTCTTCTGTGTGTACCCTCCTGGTGCCACCTTTAAAAAAATTTCCATTATGTCATAATGTCATCATCGTCATCAACATCAATAATTGTGTCCAAACTAGCTCCTGATGATATTATCGATCCTGAATTGTGGCGGTGGTGGTGGGTATGATTCATTTAAAGTAACGGCAGTGGTTTGGGCAACGTGGGGTAATAATTAATTGGCAAATGCAAAAACCTGCACAATTTTCTTGTGTCCGATTTTATTTTAATGATGACCATATTTGTTGTTGCACATCAGACAGAAACAAGTCAACAGCGCGGACCAAAAATGAGCAGAGTACCACGTGCGCGCTTCAACTTTAATTTACATTATGCCCGTTCCTGCTAAATGGTTTCAAAAGGAAACCTGAAAAGGTATAAAAAACGTTGTACAAAGTTTTGTTGCAAAATGATTACCCTTTTACGCACACGGCAGTTGCAGAACTCATTTAATTCTCATTTAACTCCTGTGTGTGTGTAGGAGCTTCAAGCAAAAAGAGACAATTGAAACAGATAATGACGGCAATGATGATAACGTTGTCCACAGTCCACACCCATTGAGCACTACACATTACTACAGACCTTAGACCGTATTATTAAATGGAAAATGTAATGCGTCAAATCAAATAAAAATGAAGCGGCCAGCCAACACTGTTTTGTTCATTGAAACTCATTTAGACAGTGAGGCAGGCTTTTAATTAAAGCCTTAAGGTCTCAAGTCAGAAGAAGGTAGTGGTAGCGGGTCCCAATGGCAGCAGTGTGTGGCGTTAATGCAAATGTCAATGAAAAGAACAGTAAACATAAGTCTGTAACACAGGTGGGGTTTTCTTTTTTCTTCGATAAAGAACACGGACGCTGATGATGACGACGACGACGACGACGCTGATGATGATTATGATGACTCACTTTATTACAAAACAAAGTCGGACTACATTGTTAAACTATCGATACACATCATTGTAAAAAATACATCCGTAATGTACATACCTACATGCGTATTACCTATTATGCAAAAAATAATCATTATCGATCATCATCATTATCATCATCACAGGAATGTCGTAGTAGTAGTAGTAGTAGTAGTGTTGGATGGTGTTGTTATTGTTATGTAAAAAAGTGTAAGTTTTTAAGATCACTTCTTCTGGCTGACAGGTTAGATTAGAAGGCATAAAGGAAGATTGATTTTTGCCGTCTACTACTCCTTGGATTACCATGTGTATCCTATTTTATTGTTGTTCTTCTCTAATAAAACACACATGCGTGGCCTACTTACATTTTTAAACCTTTCTCATGTCTCATGAATGATCACGAGAATGATCACAGCTACCACACCAGAAGAACTACCTCTCGAGCTCTCGTGTGCCACACCAAACCACCACCACCGCCTCACTTCACTCCTCCTTGTTCTGCGTAGCAGCAGTAGAAGTACCCATCATCCAACATGATGATAATGTTGACAATTTATTGATCAAATGAGGTGATTGTTTAGTTTAAAAAATATATTATGTCGACTTCAATTCAAATTGAAGCCGAGTAGCAGCGAGGCGCCCGTTCGTTATTTGCCGGAGCGGTGTGTCCTATTTCCCATTTGGAGTTTTGGACTGGCTAAAAAGGCGTTGGGCGATACGTATGTAAATGTGATGCAGGAGGATTACATCACGTGTTAATCAAACTGTTTTAAATATGTCAATTGTCAGAAAATTGCTAATGTATGTATTTGTGCCTAGGCTAGATGAAGAAAGAGTGACTGACGTACTTTATACTATTGTTTTTTCACATATATATTATTATCATCCTTATTAAATGGTAATGCGAGAGTGGTGGTGGTGGTAGAGGAGTAATGAATACCAAGAAAAATGTTTCTCTTTACCGGCTTATTATTTACAATCGGAGGAGACGGATCAAAAAGAATTTTACCTTGTAAATTACTTTTTGACCAAATGACACTATAAAAATGTTTCATTGACAAGTAATCATTGTTATCGTATTATCGCCATAACCAGAGATTTTTAATACGTTTTTATATATTCCTTTTATTGTTTGAACATGTAGCAAATAACGGCCGATTATTAGGTATCATATTGGCTGACAAAGTCGACGACGACGACAACGACGACGCTCTGTCGGTATTGGTATTGTCTCTCGGTGCACTATACCGTTACAACTTTTTTATACGGCTCTGATCTTGAAAAAAAAAGAATGGGAATTGGACAACTACCTGAATACCTGCTGAATGAATCATAATAACGATGATAATAATTGTCATGAATAAAGTGAAATGAAAAGTTGAAGTTGAAACTCTTCATTTCTCATTATTTGAATTTGTGTTGTGATTGTGAATGGTGATTATTGTTTATAGTGCAATTCGAAGACGTAATCGTAGTCGTAAAATGTCATTTTGAACACTGTGTGTGGCAAAGTCCACGCAGTCATTGTGGCTCACTGACTTTATCAGCACAGCTAGTTTGATCGACTCTGTTGCTGGTCGTCGTAGAGCAGGATAGAGTGGAGAGTCAAGTTGCCAGTTACACGTGAGGTACTGTCACATTTAACGACTTGACTTTACAAAAAGTCGCTAATCAATCAACACAACCAACGGATGCTGACTGACTGATGACGGTCACCAGATAACACTTTTGGTTCATTCTCATTCCCTCCTCCAAATCTTCGACGCTGCTGCTGCTGCTACCCCCACAACAACACAATGGACAACTAATAGGATCAAACTGAAGGAAAAATTAAACTTGAAAGAAACTGTGACGATTAAATGGAGTTTCTTGGGATTACGACGATGACGACGGCTGGGTTAAAAGGGTGGTGCCTACTTCACGGTAAAGAAAAAAAACTAATTATAATGACGACGAGACGATGATGATGATTGTTGTCCTGTTGTTGGAGTGTGGTCATATATTACAATATTAAAATTGAATATACCTATTGTCCAATAACATTATATCATTGTTGCACTACAAAATTTTGTCATGTACAATTTTTATTATTGTTTGGGATGTAAAGATAATAATTTATCTTTTTCGTACGCACTACTTGTTTATTTATTCGTTAAAAGTTTGTAGTAGTGGTAGCCCATTTTATGTATGCTGAATTATGAACATTAACAACAACGCGATGGTGGTGGTAGTGGCGGCGTCACCGTCGACGAAACTTGGAGTAAATGACAAGGTTCAAAAAGGCCAAAGTCACTTGGGATTCTTCAGGATGATGGAAATGAGCATTCGAGGACAATTTATATAGCGAAACCGTGAACCTTTTTATGCATTTTTTTTCTATCTAAATAGCAGCAGCAGGTGTACATTAAAAGCGGACCTTGCTCATGGATGAATAAACTAATTAAGCCATTTTATGTTTTATTATTGATGACTTTGCTGAGAATGAATCATTGCTGAGAAGAAAGGAAAAAATTTGACAAAACTGCTTGCTACTACACTGTGCTACTACTACTACTACATAATTTCCTTCTCTACATAATTTTCGTGTGTAGTAACGTCCTATTTTGTGCAAGTACCTAGTGCAATTATTTGTCTTACTCAAAATGAGGCATAAAACGGCTGAATTATCTCTCATGTTAAATAAAGAAAAAAAAATGTCCACCTAGTCCAACTTGCGTGTAAAATGTTATTGGAATTTGCCTTTTTTTATTGCCAACAATTTTATTCAAGTCCCCTGCATCCTTATTATTATTAGGTACGTGTTTTTTGCCTTGTTTGCAATTACTTTGCATTTTTTCCTCTTACCCTCATTGTCACATTATTTCATCAAACAGCTCCTCCCATTTACACCCCATCGTCGTCATTCGTCAATGCACAGTCAATTCGTAGAATTTCCTGTCACGTAAAAGACCCCAAAATAAATGAACAAAGCAGGATGATGATCTCTGGTGAAAAAAAGTTATTATTAACGACGACGATGATATGGTACTACAACAAAGTAAAACACTTATTTGTCAGTCGATGTGGCATATGTTCCTCCAATTTCTGCACGTGTTTGACCAACTGTTTTTTGGGGATCGGTGACGACGATGGTCGTCGGTGACGGTCATTAAACACAATTAAGCCAAGAGAGTACAATTCCCTTCTCGTTAAAAAACGTGTGTTTGTGAATGAGTGCGTATTGTGTATCCCACTAAAATGCTAAATAGCTGATTCCACCGCTGATGCGATAGGATCGATTTGTTAAATTTGCTCTCTGTTCTCTCCATCCAATTCAAGACTGATTATCAATAATGACGAAACTATTTGTCAGTGGTCAAAGTTTATGTACCTAGTATGCATGATGAAAAAGGTGGGTAAAGTCATAAGTCAACTTTACGAGGAATGCCATGCCGTCACATAAACTATTTCAGAGCCAGTCGTCACACAAAACCAACTAAATTTCAATTCTCTTTACAAGTACATACATGTTGTTACTATTGTTGAGGAACACCTAAAAATCTATCGTATTACGGTCATCTCCCTCTCTCCTTGATCAGTTTCGAAAAATATTCGTATTATTGATAAGCATCATCAAAATCATCATCTTTCTGCTAATCAAAATGAGCATCAGCATCATCAATATTTCTTGTTATGTAACATCATCATCTCCACCACCACAACCAACAAGCAAAGTGGCAATGTCAAAAAATTCTCTCTACACCTATGCTGATATGATAAAGTCAGTTCTATATGACATTTTTACACCAAGGTGTGTTTTCTTTCTTTTTCATCATCATCGTCCTCTTTGTCGTCGTCGTCGTCATCATCATCAGCATCATCATCATGAAATAAAATTAAAGCCCTTTAGAATGGTAAAATGCAAACGCGCTTTTGTAAGTATGCACAACGACAACAACAACAACAGGCTTTAAATTGTTTATTATTTTATAGTCTTTCTAACGAGAAGAAGGCGATAAGATGATGCATAAGCATAATATGAGTAGTGTACATCAATTTAACAAATAATGCGTATTGATTCAGTTCGTCTGACTAATCTCTCTATATGTTGCTCCTACAACTCCTACTATAACCACTTACCGCATCATCGTTACTGCTGAGAAGCACCAAACATCATGTACGTATTCGATATACTTTCACTATCATTTGGGTTTATTTGAAGGAAAACGGTTGTTGGTAATAATAATAATAACAGAGCTTGTTGTATAATACTATATTACACACGCAGAGCAGCAGCGACTTATAAGGGTACCTTAACAGATCAACCATCATCGTACATGCATCCTCCTCCTTGTTACCTTTTGAAGGAGTATCGCGCGCAAGAAGCAAGGCAGAGCCAGACAACAGTCCCAGTATAAATATAAGGTGCCTGCACACTCTTCACCATCAACAATTACCTTTTGGAGTTTGCTCAGTTAACAACAGCAACAACAAAGTGATCAAGCAAAATATAACTTGCCTATTCACAAAAAAGAGGACAAAATGATCAAGGTAAATTGCAGTGAATTTTGTGCGATCTAGTTTTCTGGTTTGAAACTTTTCATTTTGGTGTTAAATCTTGTGACAAAGTTTCTGGAGTTTACCATTTCTGGATTACTGATCAAAGTGTGTCTGTGTCATTTGTTTTAGGTCGCCACTTTCTTCGCCCTTTTGGGTGCCGCTTCCGCCGGACTTGCACCAGCTCTTGCCCCAGCAGCTTATGCCGCTCCTGCTGTACGTAAACAATCATAAAATATTCAAATGTTTGTCGAATCATCCACTTTTGAATATACGATAGACTACGATTATTGTTGCCAATTGTCAGTGTTACCAACAAACTTTTGAATATGCAAGCGACTTATCATTGCCAATTTTTTGTTTCAGTACGCTGCACCAATCGCTCATGCTGCTTACGCTGCTCCAGCTTACGCTGCAGCTCCAGTTCTTGCCAAGGCTGCCGTTCCAGCATTCGCTGCCCCAGTCGGATTCGCTGCCCCAGTGGCTAAGGCCATTGCACCAGTCGCTGCTGTACGTTGTCATATTTGTATATCTGAAAATATTCATTAGTAGATGTAGCCTATAACACTATTGTACTGATCCATGAGCATGAACATGTCATTTATTATCGTCCAAAAAACTATAGTATGCTGCCCCAGCTGTCCAATATGCCCATGCTGCTGTAAGCCGATAAAGCGGGCATTCTCGACTTATTTATTTAAATGACAACTCGGGTAATAAAAGTTGAGCGTGAAGTACTCATCATTTTTTGCTCTTACAGGTTCGAACGTTCCGCCCCCACCGTTGTCGCTAAGGCCGTAGCTGCTCCAGTTATCGCCAAGGCCGCCGTTCCAGCTTTCGCCCCAGCTTACGCCCATGCCCCAGTCGCTGTCGCTCATGCCGCCCCAGTTCTTGCCAAGGCCGCTGTTCCAGCTTACGCCCATGCCCCAGTCGCTGTCGCCCACGCCGCTCCAGTTCTTGCCAAGGCCGCTGTTCCAGCTTTCGCTGCCCCAGCTTATGCTGCCCCAGCTTACGCTGCTGGCCCAGTCGGATACGCTGCTCCCGTCGCCGCCAAGGCCTTCCTTGGTTAAAAAATTTGTGATTAGATCCATCATCGCCACTTGATCGAACTTGATTAGGAAAAAATTCAAAAGTGTTCCTCTTCTCTGATAAGTTATTTTTTATACAAAATCCTTCTATAACTATTACTACAACTACTACCTACTCTCGCTACCTGATCAAGAGCTTTTTGCCCTATATTCCCTCTTCCTTCTTCTACTCTTCCCTTTCTTTGTGATATCCCTCTACTACTTTCATGATCATCCCGATTGGCTGTATCCGTTTATTAGGAAGGAATCGAGTGAAAAAAACCCTTACAGTATTGCTCCTGTTTCCCCACTTCATCTTCATACTATTATTGTAATTTTCAATGCAACTCAATGGACTGATTAATTTCCTTATTACGACGGCTTGAGAAAAAATCAACGTACTGTGTATGTATTTATTTACAAATAGAAACCTATAAAATCTGTAATAAAGCAAAGTTTTAAAATATCCAACATTACGATAATGATGATGATGGAACTTATTTACAGCTACGACCAATTGATATTCTAAATACCAGAAAAATATCATACATACTTTCGAACACAAGAAAATGTAAATTTTATTAAAGCAACAACACGATGCATGTAAATTATAACCGACAATTTCCATCAGGTTCATGTCACACATACGTGTCTTAATAATTTTGCCACCAAAGAATTTTGGTAAGTTTACACATATACATATGTTTTATGAATTTTAAGAACATACATACATGTAACATATCATACATTTTTATGATAATTTAGCCTATTCGCTTTTTTAGGCTTACCCCCAGATGACTTCTACCTCTGTATCCCAACGTTTCACCTTTAGCATGCGAATAAAGAAGAATATAGTTTCTTTAGATATAGTTAGAAAAGTGCAATGAGCGTAAATCATAAAAGCACTGTTTACGTGGAAATAGTAAGACAGGTAACACAAGCGTAATAGAGGAGGGTCATATAATCGCAACTGTATCCCAACGTTTCACCTTTAGGATGCGAATAAAGAAGAATATAGTTTCTTTAGATATAGTTAGCAAAGTGTATATAAGTTCCAGACAGACAGACATTATGAGATTGTCATTAAACTTTAATTTTTCGGCGTAATTTTGTTTTTTTTGCTTAATTGCCTGTTAAGCTTGCCTACAAGGCTTATCGCAGGCCGAGATTACATAGCTTATTTTACCATACGTCGCCATGTAATTAAATAGGCGATTTAGCCGGTTCGTTTCGTTAAGTTGGCAAGCTCCTTTAATTATTAATTAAAATTAGAAAGCCGCCATTATAAATTGAAATAGGTCGTCGTGGTCAGTTTTATTAAAATCTGAAAGTGATTACGTTATAAAAGGTGTGGATTCATTGGCGTAGGTATATTTTTTGATTTTTTTCAAGATAATGCCGTGACGGTGGAAGTTGAGGTGGTTGTAACAGTGGAGTAAAGAGGGTTTACACAAGTTTGCGATAAAAACGCTGGAAAAAGTTTCCTTCGTCCTCCACCTCAGTTACGTAAAAGTATCTACGGTCCACGCCGCAGTATTTGAGCCAGCGACTCGCAAAAGTGTGAATGGGTTTGTAGGCGTCCCAGACGGGCGAGACCCAGTCGTGATGACGGGTGGCGTTGTCTATGAATTTCCCGTCAAACAGCAAGGCCAGCACAACAGGAATCAGGAAAAGGAAGAGAAAGAAGGCGTTGGGCCAACGTAGGATGAAATGCTGGATTGTTTCAACGTATGTTTTTTCCTGCTCCGACGCCATTTGTTCCAGATCTTCCGAAGCTGACTCGTCCACGGACACACTGTTAGGAGGCGGGTCGCGAATCACCGAGAAATCATATTTCTGGGTGGGGATGGATTCTCTGTATAAAGCTGAAAGGAACTTGACGATCACACGGGCATTGTTTGTGGGCGTTGCAGGTGAATCAAAACTGAGCAGATTGCATAAGGGAGCTTGCAGCGGGTTATCGTCGATGTTGAGACATTCCAAGCGACTCATTCTTCCCATGGACAAGGGCAATGTTTGGAGCTGCGCAAAAAAAGATTGAAATAAATGGCGGACGACGTTAAAGTTAGGGGAAGGGGGCTTTTTCTGCAGGAAAAAATGAATTTACTTGGTTGGAGTGTACGTCCAAGAAAACAAGTTGTATCAATTTCCCAAAGTTGTCCGGCAATCGTTTTAACTCATTTCGGCTCAAATCCAATTTTGTCAACGAGATAAATGAGAGAGCAAAGTTGGATGGGAGGTAGCGAAGTCGATTGAAAGCGAGTTCGAGCGAACGCATCGTCTGACCCAGCAAAGCAGCCTCTATGTAATCCATTGGTACTTCAGCGAGCTGACACAAGGTCAGGTCCATGGAGGATTTACCCCTTTGGCAGATAATACGGTCTTGCAGAGCAGCACGGATTTCCCGGTGAGTTGTCGAGGAGGCGTTGCGCAGGTCGTTAAGAGATTCTCGACTTGTTGCATTAGGGGAACTGCGAGATTTTACAGTATCTAAACTCGAAGATAACATCGCCATTTTTAAAGATTGGCTGTTATAGAATAGTTTCGGTGGTGTGATATTGTATAGACTGGTTTTCGAAAAATTAATTCTTTGGATTTGAAAAAATACAAAAAGAGGAAGACAAAAAGTGTAAGAATTCGCTGCAAGGTCAATTATTCTAAATTGAGCAAAAAAACGTAATAAATCACAACAGTACATGGTACAGCCCTCGCCGACTCGCCCGTTACCTGGCAAACGGACGGGAAACGAGTTGTCTTTTTTTAGAATCAATTTTACGACATAGCCGAAGACCTTCGCTTCCGTTCTCCGTTCTTTCAACAAAAGTGAGTAGTAGTAATCCAGTAACCCAACAAATAAGGAACACACTTTAGACACGAAATATTTTTTAAATATTTACCATTATTATTTTTTCTTGTTAAACTTCTTTTTTTTTTCTTTTGGTTTTTGATTATTAGCGCTTATATCATGTTGTTTTGTAGTTGATTTTTTAACTGAGAGTTTTACAATTTTTTCTTCATCTTCTCGTCCCCTTCATCATACTCAATATTGACTGATAATACGTTATATTATCAAATTAGCATATTGATGATGATGACGGTGTTTTTAGGAATATATTTTACACGGTAATAATATATATATTATATATCAATTGTAATAAGATAATAATTAATAATAATAAATCGTAGTAACAATATATTTTAAGTATGCAGAGTGACAATATATAGGTATATAATGATTTTTCCACGTTTTGCAGTTTAGAATAAATGTAATAATAGTATAACAATAAATTGTTGTTGTTGTATGTAATGTATGTAGTTGTTTTTTCTTTTTTTTTGATGCTCTTCTTGTAGTTGATGATATACACGACTAAATAATTATTAAATAAGAGGAAATAATAATGATAATAATTGTAGGTAGTAGTAGTAAATTGTATAATTATAATAATAATAATGATAAGAATTATAATAATAAATTGAAAATTTAGTTAGGTTTCATCAATCGTTTGGTTTTTCAGTATTTTGATGATCTTCCAGCGTCAGCGTCATCGTTGCCAAAAGTAAATCTTGCAAAAACAAACTTTGGTCCGGATTCAAATCTCTGCGTCTTTGCGAATCCAAGCACCTGCGACAAGAAGAGTTACAATTCATTATTTTTAATTCGATTCGAGCACTAATGAATTTCTACTTTTGTAATGGCGTTGTAAGGAGCATATACTTATCGAGAAGAAATTGATGCTTATCATGTTTCTGAGTTCCAGACGAATCCATAGGGTGATTAGGTGGTTGCATGGTGGCTGCTGTATCTGTCAATATAACAGTCTGACCACCGGAAGGCTGGGGAAAGACACTTCGGCGTGCTCCAGCTTGCGCAGAACTGGAACCTCCTCTTATATCTTGTCCTTGAGTAGTACTCGACTGTTGACTGCTTGCTGTATGTCGATGAAGAAGGCGATCATAAGGTACTGCCGCTGCACGACGCACACCAGATAACTGCGATAACAGTTCCGCAATGGGATCTACTGCTTCCCGAGCTCCCGACGGAGAAAGTCCTCCTGAGCTGAAATGCATGTTTGGCCGACGACCTCTACCTACTCCTAACGTTCGCGAAGGTTGCTGCACTCGACGAAGGCTGTGCCGGGCGGAAGGGGCCTCTTCTACATAATCTTACATGGGAGAAAGGGTGTACATATTAGATAAAAAGTTGGAAAAAAGCAACAAAAACATCTTAAAGCTCATCTAATAACTTTTAACAGTTGGGGTAGCAAATACACAACAGCATAAGGGAACTTTACAAAAAAGTGGGACAGGACATTTGTCTCGTTTGTCATTTATAGTCTTTTCTATTTTAAACCGTGCCGAAATATGTCACTTCCTGTTTCTCTTCACCCTAATGACTTCATTCCCAAATTCCCAATTGGGATTACACAATACATTACGACGAGACAAACAAAAAGAGTGTCAAGGACAAGGACGATATGTCTCTTGTAACAACACGTGATACTTGATAGCCATTATATCCTTGGAGCATCATATTAAAGCTTTAAAGACAGTAATAATATGTATTTTAAGTATAACAGCATTACTATCTCTTGGCTGTTGACGGTGCTCCAATGTGAGATGAGCAGTGAAATCATCTGTAACTAAGTTCGGTTCTCCACCGGGCATTGACGCGCATATTGGACAGACCTACAAAGAAAATCATATATGGTAGTGATTACAAAAGTATTTTGTCAACGGTAAAGATATAATGAAAGGTAAAAGTGATGAAACTGTCCCAATAAAACGTGCAACATCGTTCGTTCACTCCTTACCACTTCGGTATTAGAATTCTGATGCTCTGACGTGACATGAGACTGGAGTTCAGATTCAGTAAATCCTAAGCGACCACATATGGGACACGTTAATGAATGAGCCAACTCAGTCGATGATTCTCCACTATAATATAAGTCTGCTCGAAACAAGTTCACAGCCACGTTAGTAATCAATAATGAAAATGGTGGAATTTTTTTTTGTAAATAAAACGTTTTTTAGTTATCATTCAAGATATCACATACCATAATCACCACGACTTAAAATGCACTGGACAGGATGATCCGCTGTATGACGAGATGTGGCTGCACCTCCTTCATAACAGTTGGCACAAAGGTCATAATCATAGCACCGTAGACACTTATACCGTCTTCCTTTAAAGTTACTCTTGAGACACGCATCGCAGCTAACACCCTCATGTCGGGACATTTCTTCCGAACACCAACGTCACCACCGAAATCAATGCGCACGAGTGGGGTATGGTAGTGTTTCTTACAGGTCAGACTTATCTCCTTTTAACTTAACCACCGGATCCACAAAAAACACACAAGTACTTAAATAGAGAGAGGTCGAACGGGAGGGAATTTAAAATGTTAGGAGAGGAAGTGTCCGTCTTGAGAGAATCGTACTCCCCAGAGTCACCAGGTGTAGAGTGTTGTCTTTCTTTATCCAGAACAAATGTTGAATGTGTAACTACCAATTTTATATTTTCTTTATTTAGAGCCTTCGATATCTTTCCAGTATCAACTTCACACTTTTAAATTTTTCCTTA
>JAHZNE010003466.1:0-35958 GCA_027744055.1 Callyntrura sp. NNG-2020
ACAATTTTCTGGCCACGGAAACTCTAACTAAAGAAATAATCTGGCTATAATATTCTAACTAAAACCCACTCTAACCAAAATATTCTAGCCTGGATCAGAGAGCCTCGTAGTAGTACTCTCTGATTGAATGACTGGATATTATAATCAAGTGAATTACTGAATACTATTATTTTTATTCTCTCCGTCTCTCTTTCTCTCTCACTGTATCTCTACTTTCCCCGTTACCTTTTTAGTAAATAATTCTCTATCGTTTTCTACTGAGGCTATGAGTAGAAGAAGTGCACTACTCTACTTACTGTTTTATTACTTTACTTACTCTACTTACTCTACCGCTGTGTGCAGCGCTTACATATATCAGTGTTCAGGTTCGCTTTATAAATGTACCTATGCCAGTAACAGCAGCGTTACTTTCCTGAATGATGGCGTGTTTTAGAGGTACAATCAACCAAGCCAGTTTACTTTTTCTTTTTTGCTGGGCTCGTTCTGTAGCGGTCCCACAGTAGCCAGACCAGTAATGGCCAAATCGTTCGTTTCCTTTTTGCTCTTCTCTCCCTCCGTCGCTTACACTCTCTATTACACCGAATTCACTTCACTTACCACTAAAACGCAGCTAACAACCTGGTTTTGGCATTAGCATGAGTTGCATCGCCTCATCGTTCTACATATTATTGATAGTACCGGTACTACTTATAGTGCTGTGCCAGTGTAATGTTTTGATACACTGACTGGTACAATGCCTGTATTCCGTATCATCATAATCATTACAGTCACCATCATCAACCACGGCCACTACAAGCACTCATCTATTGTTGATTTATTAATTTCAACCAGGAAATGGTTATCCTTTTTCGGAAAAAGAAAGAAAGAGATCAGTTGTTGTATGCATAGGTGGAGCGAATGATGACAGCGATGCGATTCGAAGGAAAGGTACATTCTCACAACAAAAATATAATTCCTGGCATTCTCAGTCAATGCGGATATACTATCTTTTAAATATGTAGAGGAAAATAGGACAAGTGCACACATCAGGAGGTAATAGAAATGTATAGGCATATTTTTATCTAATCACTAGCTGAGGCCCGTACACAGCGATAGTAGCATTTGAAACAGAACAAAATGATTGTAAGAGTATGACTTGTTAGGAATTAAAAATGTCGAATGTAAATACGAATGTGAAACTTGAAGTATAGAATTGTGAAACCTAATACAACTCGGGAAACGTGATATGTTAAATTTGCTGCCGCCTGACATTAACATCCATAAGTGTGTGTTAGTAACAGCGTCGGGATTTTCAAAAAAGGATATACGTCATATTTTGACACCTATTGAAGTAATACATTATAAAAATACTAATTACAGTTTAATTTAATACTAGTAAATGTACTTCACCTTAATATTAAAATTTAGTATTAGGCAGCACTGAATACCTTCATTCACCTCTCAATACATATATTCGTCTGTAGATTTTAGGTCAGGATTTTGTTCACCGTGCCAAGAATGAGAAGTAGTATATTTATATGATGAGTGCCACGCTCTTACCCAGTGATATTTTCCTGGACAAAGCAATTACGTTAAACACGTTCCTCTTGCAAGATGCCTTTGGTATTTGACATTCATGTTGGATCAACGATAAACCTAGTGACTAACTTGAGCAAAAACATTGGCAGAATAATCAATAGAAAGACCATGAAACGTCAAAATTATGTTTTAAATAGATAGATAGCTTGTGTATAGCATATGTTTCTGCTTCCCTGCACAAACACACCTTTTGTTGTCCCTGCGTTTCGGACTACTTTCGTTGGGTGTAACAGAAACCGGAAAAGTATTTATGTGAAAATCTTCATTATTATTAGTTATTGTTATGTATTATTATTACGATTTTTCTCCTCTTGCTCTGCTTACGGCGAAGTAGAGGAAAGCGTTGATGAATAAGTAAAGCGTTGGAGGGTCGTAATGACAACGAACACCAACTCTAGGCGACGACAAAGTTTGCAAACGGCAATCTAGCACGAAAGATATTTTAATATACAAGAGCTAGTTATTACGTATCGTGTTATACACGCGAGTTATTATATCTAGAATCCTATCATTACTTTATTGGTTGGATTTATAATCGCAGATAGGTTAAATTATATAATGATTTTTATTAACTACCGAAAGCATTTTAATGCTGAAATTAGTTTAGGCGGTTAGTATTTTTGTCTGTCTTTCTGAAGATCTGTAATCACGGTAGCTCTCAAAGTGGCCTGATTTTGCTGAAACTTGGCAATCAGGAATTTAAGGTCAGTGGAATGTACCCTAATTGTGGAAAATTTGGGCTATGTAGCTGGGCTGCATAGTATTTTTGTATTGAGGAGGTACGTTCTCATAGAGTGATTTTGGTAGCGTACTTTTGAATTGTATAATGAAGTTGGCTTTGTTCTACTAATGGAATTCAGACCAAATACTGATAAGTATGATGGGAGTTATGTGAAAGGTTTCAATATTTGTAAATGTACAACAAAATTGTAAAAATATTGAGAGAAAATTGTTTTTGAAGCATTTCTCCAAAAGGTAGATTACACCTTTTTATTTTTCTTATATCCTTACGCACAAATACGTTTAGTGTCACACATACTCAACCTGTATAATTTTTACTAGGATGTCAGCAGTAGAAGAAAAGCACCTGCCAAATGTATGAAAGTCTTTCCTAAATAGCTGATACCTACTAATGTGCCATAGCCATGAATTTTTTTACTATTTATAATTTGTAAAAAGATACACGAACACGATATTACATTTCATACCTTTTGTCATTTTATTTTTTTCTGATATTGTTTAAAATAATAGCAGCAGAGCTCCAGTATTAAAAGTCCTGGTGCTACCTTACACACTACCGCCTATATTCATGGCTACAATGGCAGGAATGACATACCCAGTCCTGGACAGGCATGCATGTAAGTGCAAGGAAGCAGGTGGTCCATATTTATTGTTTCACTTGCATTCCCATATATTTCAGTTTTTATGGGCTTCCAGGCCCCCGCAACAGCAGTCCTCTGGACTAATATGCACTTGGCTAGTTTCAACTAAAAAAAGATAGAAGAGCACGTAAATCGAAGGAGAAAAAGTTGGTCGTAAAGGAAAAGCACCCGGGCATAAAAGAAGGTCAAGAAAGCCCCCAGTCATTCTACTTATAAGACTACGGCAGTCTTCACAAAAAATATTCTGTAACAGGAAATTTTCGATAAGAGACCTATTAGTTTACGGGAATATTCATACTCCTAGCACAATATAGATATATATATACATGACATAATACGTAATGTGGTTATGTATTAGTCATATTTCCCTAGCACCTCACCACATCACCCTATAATTATCCGTGTATGGCCTAAACCACGTAAAATGGTTTTCTCATTGGTGATGTTCTTTACCGAAGATGGTAGCATGAACTTGATGAATACCGCATAAATGCATTACTACTGCTTCATTTATGCCTGCTCATCATTAAGGCCATTCCTTGTGGGAATCATGTAAATGGCGCACAGCATGCGCCACTATCCACTATGAAACATTAAGTGTTGTACTTCTGTGCACGTCCTAGTAACCACGTGCAGTTACTACTTTGTAGTATTTCAAGGTGGCTATATAGAATACAGTAGTTACAATATGTTACAGTTTAACTAACTTGGTGGTAGCCGATACCATTTTGGACATGTTGTGTCGATGGTTTTAAATTTCAGTTAAAATTTAAAAAAACGTGTCATTTCTTTACTTTTTAAACTGGTTTAATTTTTAAGCCCACTGACATAACATGCCAAACTTGAAAATTTTCTAATTTCTTCGAAGTTGCTTAAGGTTTATGTTATGTGCACAAAAGTAGCGCATACATACGTTTTATGCCTATTATGTTATCCCCTCAAGGCAAGAACTTAAATATGGAGGTGCATGTATCCTATCTACAAAAAAATCACGATGTAATCCGGTGGGCGTATATGCTTAAGATAGAAAGTGAGAGAGTGAGGAAGATTGAATACGCCACGTTTTCACCCTGAGTTACGAGGGTATTGATTACGTGGTAAATATGGCCGTTACACAGGTTTGGGTAAAAATGTTCACAAGACGAAACCATTTTTGTCGCCATTTAAAGCTCATTACGGTAATCTTTCACTTGCGGTTGACGTGAAAAGGATGGAGGTGATGATGATGATGGTTTCTACGTGTGATTTGTGGTCGTGATGTAAGTCAGTCTGAGGCAAGACAGCGGCAAAATAAGAGAGGCGCTAGAAACCTATTCCACCATTTTCCACCGACGGCGTTGGCATACAAATTGCACGATATTAGCCATTAATATTTTGATTGAAAGAAACTAACTCAAATTTCGTCGCGTTGTATAACTTAGCACTAAACATTTCCCTCTGGCTGGATGGACTACTGCAAATTCTAACCATATGTTGTCAACAAATAATGCCAAACAATCTTTTTTTCTTCTATTACATGTTAGCGTTCCTATTTCACTTCTAACATTATCACCACGAGGCAAAAAAAAATTCAGCGTGGGTGGCACCACATTAATTGCACCATCTTCGAAAAGTGGCATGTACCAAACAAGTTGTTTGCCACATGACATTTTCGCGCGAGTGTACATCTATGGATGACGACGGTGGCGGTGATGATGACGATGTACTTTTGATGATGTATTGTCCTCCATTTGTTTCTTTATACTTTATTTACGAAATTTTTCCGAAAAATAGCAAACGATAAAAGTGACAGTGCAGTGACGGCTAAGACATGGCAAGTACGCTACGTGCATCTCCGTTAATTTAAACAGCAAGGAAAGTAATTTTATGAAGTAGATGAATGACTGATTATTAGCCTCCTAATTCAACGACATGGGTTCTGAGAAGCAGCAGCAAGCAAGACAGGGTAGCAATAATGGCAGCAGTGAAAAAATGATAAATATGAAATGCGAGTACTCAAGGAAATGCCATTCGACAGAAGGGAACTGTGCATGGGGCTGAAACATCTTGGTAGTATTTTACATGCTCCACTTAAACAGTATTTTGCATAAAACATGCATATCATTATGGTAATGATGAGTTCCTTGAAGTACTCACTCGCGTACAAACTGGCATGGTAGCAGCAGCAGAATAATTTAACCTTTTTTTCTCTCTCCCCTCTCCCTCTGTGTTCCATATGTCAGGCATTTTAATTTTCTCTGAGACGACGAAGAAGCAGAAAAAATCATATTAAGTAGATCAAAGCGTGGAATAAGTCCATTCCATGATGGCGATGACGATCATGATAGCTAGCTAGCATAAAAATTGTCTTCAGCGTCTCTTTTTAAAAACAAAGAGAGAAGCGAGCAGGAAAACTGAAAAAATGACGCATCCTTCACCAACCTCCACCATCCACCAGATTGTGTGTCTTTTTAAGATTTTCTCGAAGAGGAGAATATAAAAGGCTGCGATTTCATTCTCTCTCTCTCTCTCCCACCCTAGCTGACTTACACATACATAGAAGCTCTTAACGCCGTCAAAACCAATAACACATATTCTCTTTTTTAAAACCGAAACGTTGAGAAGGAAAAGGTACATATGTACATTTCGAGATATAGATAGCAGCTATAAACCGACTGCATTGAATGTGTGCCGTCCTCCTTGCAGTAATATGCATGTGCCTATGTTACTTATTATTATTTTGAAGGAAAATAGGGAAAGTCGTTCATTCTCTCTCTCTCTCTCTCTCTCTCTCTTCCTCCATTTGAGAATTCCATTTGTCTTACTTTCACCACCGAACCATCATCACCATCACTACTGCCACTGCTTCTTCCAGTTTTCTTTCAGATTTTACTTTCTCCGTTGTACCCACTCCTTACCCACACGCCTACATAACACTAAATAAGCGCACACATTATACACTGCAAAATGACAGGACAAAACTGGAGTAAGGGTACTCGTTTTCCCACTGCAACAGCCATGGTGTATTCTGTACATAAGCTGCTTTTGGGAACTTCCCCACTCTCCCAAGCTCCTTTCTGCTTTCTCCTATCGCTGCAGCAAAAAAGACTGGGGACTGCGGGCACCGCACATGAGAAGTGCGATATTTATAGTAAATACATAAGCAGAAAGGGAGCGAGGGAGATAGATACAGATGGACAAGAAATTGACTCTATCGTTCACACTCCCTATTTTTATTCGTTCTCATCCTCTTTTACAAAGCCTTTACCTTCGTCTTCCCTTTTTTTGTGCGTTTTATTTTCGGGTTTTATGTACATGTACACATACAACTCCTTTCCATTTGTACCTACTTGTTTTGTTTTATTTTCGCAAATCTCTTTCGAGAATGCACATTTTTTGCCGTGTGCTATTTATAAATCCAGAGAACTGGAGAGATTTCCCTGAAATTCATCGGCATGTACCTATCTAGTAATACCATTTTCCGCCTTCCCGCCATCTACATATCAAGTACGTCCGTCCGTCGGTCCGTTTCCCTTTGTGCAGACAGCGTACCCTCATACGTTTCCCATTTAAATATTTTCATTTAACTCCCATATCGACGAAAGGCAAGAGTAACAGCAGTATGCAGCAGCAGCGGCAATAGCACCGGGAGGAAGACCACTGGCACAACCACCACCACAAAAACCAATAATACCGATATCAATGCCAATGCTACTATTACTCATACTAACTTGATACTATACTTCTATTGAAGATTTTCTTCCACCTCTCTTTCTTTTGCCCCCTCTCTTCCTCTCCTGGATACGTACACACGTACCTATCATTATGTAGCGGGTTTAGATTTAGAATCCATTTCATATAGTTCTCTTTCCCAAGGCTCTTAAATATATACCATAATATTTTGTATATGTGTTCATTGGCGCGTATAAACCAACCACAACCATTGCCACCACAATCAGTGCTGTGCCTTGAGAAAGCGAGGCAGCACTCCCGTTACTATTACTGTAATATTGCCAAATATAGCGAAAGGTTCCAGAAGTAATATTCATAGTCTAAAATATGTTGTGGAAGCAAATATGTGGCGCTCTGTGACACTCCGTAACAAATGTAACAAAAGTTTGGAACTCTGTTGCTCCTCGCTTCTTCCGCATCAAAGGTACACTTTAAACCAGGTAGGAAAGTCGAATGAAAACAGCCAATCTTAACACAGTTAATGTACCGTAGTTAGTATGAAAAAATTGGCACCCATAAGTCTTTGTAATGTCGCCAAGACTAGATAGCCTGATTGGCATAAGTACCTGTTCTGTAGGACAATTCCCTGTACTAAATTTGATCACATTCTTTTTTTAAATTAATGTACCTATTGGATACTCAGATAGCTCCTATCCTGTCCCTGGTAGTGTTGGAATGCATGATGACGACCACAGTAACATATTGGTGGCCCCAACTTATATAAAACGATTTTCAAAAATCTCGTTACAAATGATTGCCTTAACAACCTGGGACGGCCGGTTGAACAGACCGTCGCAATGATACCGATAAGTATCAAGACTCTGACCTGCTTAAAAAGTAGTAGAGGAGTTTTGTGTGTGCGTGTGTGTTGTCTTTGTTGTCGTTGTTATTGATCGAAACCATTCACATACTTTTTATACACACGGCTTTACGTAATATTTTATACTTTTGCATTCAAGAATTGTGCACAGGTATATTCATCTACAAGGATATGCAAATGTATGATGTGTGTATATATAACTGCTTTATATTTATATGGTATAATGGCATCACCATCACTACTTGAGAATAGTTAATGGTTCGTTCGCTTCCACATCACTATTTTATTGGTTCCTTGGCTTCCGAAAAAAATCTAAAGAGAAGTTACTTGTTTTTGTAGAATACAAATTTTTTTAAAGAAGCAGCAAATAGTCTATAAATAAACGCATTAAAGCTACAATTTTTGGGGTTATTTCCACGACAATGAACCGCTTTGAATTGTTAAAGGCACTTTTGCTCTCGTTTGCTTTGAAATTTGTTATGTCTGAGTGTGATGCTTGTGTTGTTTACAAAATAAATGCTGGTGCAATTGTGTTGATGTCTTTGCTATTTGTTGTTGCATATGAAGCTGAGAGTTGACACTATTTTGAAAAGTAAAATACACAATGGTAATCTGATCAATTGTCAATCCTTATGTAAATGTTGTAACAATGCTTACAAATGAGAAAAAATCTGTACTACCTGTGTCCTTCTGGGATCGTTACTTCAGTTGATGGCTGTATGAAGCACTATTCTACTTACAAGTAAGGTCTCGGAGTGATGAGATTGCATTTTGTTATGTACTTTTACTCTATCTCTCGATAGGGATAAAAATCATACGCGACATACCTCATAATTACACACATACTTCGGTAAGTGTTACTTCACGACTTGATTCATGTTAAAATTTTTGCATGTCCTTAGCTTATGACAAAAAGAACGTAAAAAGAGTCGTCGTTGAGTGTCCACATGAGTTGTCATTGTGTATTTGGCAGGCAGTGTATCATGTGAATCACGCGCCTGAGAACGCTAACGCGTCCAGTTTTTACAAAGTTGGGATTTTAGTTTATCTTTGAAGTTAGCGCCTTAGGTAAAATAGAGTACGGTCATTCAGATGGTAAATGCAATTTTACCGTCAAAAGACTCCTTTTGTAAGGCTTCACTAGTGCCACGTTCTGATGCCAAACAATTTGGCTGGAGCAGGGTACATCAATGGATGTTATCATATGTACATACAATGAAGGCCAAAAGGCTCAATGCTCTACTCCATCCACTTTTTTGCAACGGAGTAACTACATAGTTACAATAATGTGTGGTACACACATACATGTTGAACTTGAGTAAGTAATATAATACCATGGTTTTTTGAATTGTTGTGAAAGCGTGTGAAAAACGAGTAACCAAGAAAGAATGCGAAAGGTGGGGAAACTGCAAGAGATACGAAGAAATGAAATTGTTTAACGCAGCTATTAACGAACCGAAATTGTTGAACTTGCAGAAACCACGGGAAAAACATCTGACAACAATACTTGCCAGTGCGAATATTTTTAGCTCGCTTAAGCGCTGAGTGATACTGCAGTATTCAAAGATAATTAAATAATTTGCATCCTATCATTTACCATGTTAATTTACATAGCCCCCATAACGCCGGAAATGGGATACATGTGATGGGGGAAAGTTGCATAGATCACCCCACAAACGACACAGTGGATGGTTATTGTATTGTGACTCAAGTAATTAGAATCAATTATAACTGATGTGAAGCATCATCGCTCTTATATTATTAAGTTTCAGAATACACAACTCGGTTACTTTTTCCTGGTGTAAACTTTTCCTACTTTGTCGTCTCACGCAAACTTTCACCACATTTCCCTTTCGCAAATTCAGATATACAGCAACTATGTTTCAACAACATGTTTGCATGTTTTAAATGAAAAAAAACCACGGCTATGCAGGCAAAAACAAGTGGAAATTGAAACGTTTTGCTTTCCCGACTACTTTGTATTGTACTAATTACTGCTGTCCACCGCACTAACAGTTTACTGGTTGATATACAGAGGCGTAATATAATTTGTTAAAAGAATATTGCTAACTGACGGTAAGTGACATACGCAACTATTTTGACTTTTCATTCATTACTATTACTATCATAATTACAAAACAGTTGTACGCTTGCACACATAACAATAAACTACACAATATTATATTTTGTAAATATCGGAATAATAGGCAGGCACCCATTCGTTTGTCTATATCAACGCCTATAACAATATACGTCCCCATTGCCGACGACTTTCAACTTTTCAATAACAATTTAGTACTTTATATATATCTACGCATACACATGATTACATTTCAATTTGCGACCATTTACTCTGCAAAGTCTTACAGTATTTTCTTGCTTTTTCCAATTTAATTTTGTCTCCACACATTTTTCTTGACTTCCCCACCATGCATGCCTACAATGAGAGCAATGAAGGGAAAAGAGAGGGGGATTGCTGAGTGGAATTGAAAGTCAGTCTTTTCCTTCACTTTCTTGCTTTGCATCTTAATATTTCCCGTCTTCTCTGCTCTGTGGCAAAAAGGGAACGTTTTTAAGACGGTTGGCTGAAGCTATACTATAAGACATTATAGTTCCTCTTTTTTCATGCTCCCTCCTCCAGAAATATATTTTTGTTCCTCTTTTATTTACATAACTCGATCGCCTTCCCTATTGTCATCGTCATGATTTCTCCCTTATTCCACTCCTCTTTTCCCTAAGGGGCCAAAGGAGAAATAAGAGTTTGGAACTGAAAGAGTAATTGGGAATACATTCGGATGACAAAATCTCCCTTGATCGTTTTTCCCTATTTATCTCTGCCTCCTAATATCATTTGACTTTCCACTTTGACTCCAATAATACAATCATTCAAATTCTACACATAAGTGCAAAAAAAATTGATCCCTAGAGAAAATCTTTCTTTACTTGATAGTTCTAGCATGAGACAGTCTTAATATTACTGCCTTTCTCAGTATCCCCTTATGTTGATCAGTTCGAGTTCGAAGCAGGGAAATGGGAACTTGTAGCAACAATAGAAATCAGCGAAATCACAACAATAATTGAATTTCAGTCACCACTGCCATGCTCCTACTAGTGGCAGTAAAGTTAAGCCAAAACTTCTTATGGAGTCCGTCGTGAGTAACCAAGAAAGCAGTAAAAAAAAGTACCCACACCTATTCAAGTCAGTCGTTTAGTTCTATAGGCATCTCCCTACTCCATATTCCCATACTACAAAGTAGTAGGTAGCAACAAATAACACATGGGGATTCCTACACAAAGTGCATCATCGTCTTTCGTGTAAAAATGAAGCAATAAAACACTCCAGCATAAAAGGATAACATGATCGCTGGTACAGATAACAAACCCCATTAACAGAAGCGTGTTCTCTTATAGGTGATCATTGAAAAAATGATAAAGTCTACAACTGAAATAAAGGGTGTATTTAAAGCTTGTAGCAACTTGTTAGTGTTATGCTTATACAACCTGTGAGTATAATGGACATACAGATGGGACCACTCTGTCCTCAGGCTCAAATATAAACGCTTGTAAAACAAGAACAATGTGTTTTTGTCAGGTACATTATTTTCCTCTCTGTCGGTGGATGTACAAAAAGGTTGCAGTGTGGAACGAAAAATGTTTTAGCATTTTTATGTTCCGAAATGAATGCGCACACTTTCCTCTGGAAGCAAGTACAGGAAATTGGTGAAGGGGAAGTAATAGATTTTTTGACATTTTAGTCATACATAATGGCAGGAATTTTACAAAGGATTACTTTAATGTTACCGAAGTAAAAAGATTCTTCGTTCTGACAGCATTTCCTTTTGATGTGATAATCTATTTATCCAATGTCAGTGTTGAGTATTCAAGTTTTTCTTATTGACGGTGCGAGTGGGAAAACTACGTGCAATTTATAACTTTTTGCAGGAGAAAAAAAAACAAAAATAGCTAACAGACATAAAACCGTGGCTGAATAGAATTTATGTAGCAATTCAAAAATACATGGGAGGGCACTCAGCAAAGGAAAGTGAGAAAATGAAAATTATCACGCTCTGTTTCGTTTCTATGTACGACGACTACTGCTTTTGGTCACCTTTTTCCTAGTCAGTTGCCCTTACACCGAAGGTCGGAACAGCTATTCAAAGTGTGTTAAAATAAATGTGGTCATTGTTTCTCCAACTTTAATAAGGTACTCTAATATTATGGCAAGGAAAGAAATTCCCTTCCTTGATTTAGACAGACAGACAAACAAGTGCAATGGGAAAACTGAAACATACTGTTATGTTTTTAACACTTTGCGAACATATATAACAAATACAAGGATATTCGTGAAAGTGAAAGTTTTTAGTTTCATACATACATGAAACCTATTCCTCACGATTTCAAATCCTTCCATTACAATGTATGCCGTATATTTAGGCACGCAACTGCATGCAATGTTACGTGTTCTGTACAAGTAAATAATTTTGCTAGTTTTTCGACTGATTTCATTTCCTGGAGTGAAACACAGTGGGTAGAGAGACAACAGCCAAAAACGAACGTGATACAAGCACTCCGGTGAATGTAAAGTAGAAAATTGAGTTACTTTCATCAGTATTGGCAAAATGAGAGGAAAAACCTAATAAAACAATTTAGAAATTGGGCTTCGTAATTTTGACAAAGCTCCAAGTGTTTTTGTAACTTATCATTCAATGTTTTTTTGTATCAGCGTTTCGGTAAAAACGTGCAAGGCTATGCCAGTAATCATTGTGAGAGTACAAATCAGGTTACAGTACACTTTTCCTTTCCAGTCACTTAGACTCTCTACAAATGATAAAGTCATCCTGTTATAGAATTAGTTAAAAGAAACTTGTCACACGTGCGTTTCACCAAGTACATACATCTATTCATCAAGACCAAAATATGGTTTGCCCTAATGCGGTTTTACTCAGAACTTGAGAGTATTATTATTGTAAATGGGGAAGTTCGTCGGTGTCTTCGATCCAAAATCCACAGTCACAACCTGTTACTCTCAAAACAAAACTTTGTCGTTCAATTTGACGTGAACACTATTTTTAGTAAATTTCTTACAGTTTTAACAACATCATTTCAATTCTGTTACTTGTCCTGTAATAACATCAGATAAAAGAGCGCTCTTTTATGGTTCCACTTTTGTAGACAGGAAATTACATTATTGAACTTGATTAATACCACACAAGCACTGCAACATTTCTTGCTCGCTAATGAAATAACTCGCCGTCGTTTTGACCGTCACCTCACAAACAGCCTTCGCCCTAGTTATTCTGGAAGACTAATAATACCTCCTAATCTTGACAAAATCTGCCACTCGCAGTGTTGCTTCTCTACCTTCTAGAAAGGAACTCTCAAGTTTTTTGCAATGTTACTTCCAAAACGGTTTTGCTGAAATGGTTGTCCGTGTCCGTGTTGCGTTTGTATTAAGGTCGTGTTACTTGGGACCAAAATTTCAAGTCACAACAACCAATAAATCCCACAGCAGTTTTTGTGATCTCCGATAAAAATCTACAAAAATGGTAGTCTTGCGATGCGGTAAAGGGAAGCAAAATGTCCAATATATATTGTACTTACCAAGTCATATTTTGAAAATAGGGGGTACCTCAACATTCTAAGCTTAATATGTCGTTACCTTTGCATTGTCTTTATCATTTCCATCTTGACTACAAAAATTGATGGGAAATTCAAAGAAAATTGGAGCTACCAGGAAAGTTTTGTAACTTTAGCGGATAAGTGGTAGCTAGAAGATGCAGAGACAAACAAAAGACCCGATAATTTATTGCTGTAGTGGCATTTTTAAAACTTTCTACCATGTACATTCTCTATGCGTCTTTACAAAGAGCAAACTGTTTTTTTGCCAAGCAGCCGTAGTGCCACCAAAAATATAGAAGTCTCACATGTCGCAATGTACTACATGTCTCTTTTTTCTCTCATGCTCATGCCAACTATTTACTCTATAGTCATTCGGAACACGAATAATCCAACGAGAAGTATGTATCTACCCTAAAACAAGAGAAATGTTCTATTATAACGTAACCTGGTTTGACAATACACTTTCTTCCTGGCAAAATGTTCATAAATGCAAGCAATACGCAACCGTAAACATCGTATTTTCATAGTACATAGCCAGCGCTACCAAGGTACCAGGTGCCCCACTCACCGATCAGTGCCTATCAATTGGTCACCAGGTGTCCCGTAGACTGGTGTCCGGTGCCCATACCCACTTCATAGGGCAGTGCCCGGGACATCGGAATGCCCCAACTCTTATTTGCGCAAACTTTCCTATACACGTGTATAATCTACATTTTTTGTGACGAACTATTTTGGAAAGAGATCTCGAACCGCGCATCAAGTATCCGCCTAAAAGTTATTCTGCCAAAAGGAAAAAGGAAATTTTTTCTTCCACTTCCCATCGTCGATTTTGGCTCGTTTGATGGTGGTGATAACATAATGCACACTATTTAATCATACTTGTGTAAATTCCCCCTGATAAAGTCACATTAACGAACGTAAAATATGCTTCTAAAAGACTGTCGGTTATTTTCCTTTCCCTTCGAAATAAAACTTCTCCGTATGGTTCCCTCATGCCGTTCGTATTATCTCTTTTTTGTCAAATAATAAACAGCCTCTTCTTGTCATCCCACCAGCTAGTTTTTTTCTCCTGCTCTTTCTGCGGAATCATCACAATCATGATTAGTGATTACCATACATATTTTTACACAAAAGGACTCTCTCACAGCACAAGTAATGGGTGATTTTACGTAGTGTTTATATGCGTTCCTCACACATTTTGTGTATCTACAACATAGATCTTCCTTTAATCCATTATGTGCATACTTCTTTTTCTCAGAGCCATTTCTCTGTTATTTAACAACTGTTTCAGTTGGATTAAGTATGTTAGACAAAAAATACTCGGTATATCTGTAGGGAGAAAGAGGGAAGAGGGAGAGAGTGAAAGAGAAACGGAAAACTGTGTACAGGGAGAAAAGGTAAAAAAAAGAACAAAGTTATATGTGTGGAATGGCGATATGGAAGATGTTATTGCAACTTTTACTGCTTCATACATGTCCGCCTTTTTTTCTTATCAGATAATAACTTTCAGTTCTCCTTTCTCTCTCTCTCTCTCTCTCTTTCTCTTGTTCTCTCCTGCACTGCACGGGCAAAAAATTATATCAGAATCTTCCAGTCAAAAAGTATTTTTTAGTGTAACCTACATGCCTACTTGTAAAAATACACTGCCAGACCAAGTTACTTGAGTTCTTCTGGTCTGTTCCTCGTTCTCTGCAAAAACTGATGGACTCTCTTCTCTGTGGAAAAGTAGAGATAGAGCCGCCTGCGAGTAGAGATGTAGTCGAGTCAATTTATTTAGTTTCTTCTCCATTCCCTTCTTCTTCTTCTTCTTCTTCTTCTTCTTCTTCCTCCTTCGCCTCCTTTTTTAGCTACCCCCACCACTCAACACTGAAGGCAACAGAGAATTAGGGAGGGAAATAGAGAGAAAAAACTATTTCAGTTACTCAACCAAGGTTACTAGCAAAAAATTACGCTTACGGCGAGCAGCAACAGCAGCAGTGGAAACAGCAGTTGCAACAGCCGCTTGAAAAACGCGGATAATAATATAAATACTACTAATACCACACACACATCTCTCTGACCAAGTTGATGCACATACCCACCGTATGATCCCTATATAAATACACCAATGTGTATACGTGCTATATAGTCCATAAAACTATTTTGTTAGAATAGCCCCATAGTTATCTAGATGATGTCAGGAACAAGATAGTTGATATTATTTTTATTTATGTATGTCGCTATATAGTTTCTTTACTTGCCGACTGTTTGTACGGAGAAAATTATCCTTCCTTTTTACTATGTTTTTCCAACAAACCATAACACCCTGCTGCTCTATAGGGTAGGTGGTACATGGGGATATATGAAGAGAAAACGATGCTCCTTTTTCAGTCCATTTTCTACCAGCTTCAGGACTCGGGACGCAATGACTTTTTGCTGTTGTTTTTGTTATGGTGTGTTTATGCCACACCATATATCGCGTTTTCGGATCCTGATTACACAAATACTACAAGGACGAGTACTTCCACTTCCACCAAAATATCAGAAGCAAGTAACAAAAAGTACATAAAATGGATGATGATGATGACCGTGATGATGTAAGCTACTTTGACAAAATGAACAAGAGGATGGAGCAAGCTACTTTTTACTTACTTTTACGGTCAAAAAGAAGAAGAAAATGTGTAAAGTGGAGAAAAAAAGAGAAAAATAGTGCGTGTTCCAGGCTTTCTTTCCTTTCGTTCACGAAGGAATGGTTTCACTTGATAACTAGCTGGGTAGTTAGCTTCAAGATAGATAGTGGGTAGCTAAGGTAAAAAAAATGAATCCAAAAGTTTTTGTCAGGGGAAACAAATGTCTTGGTTTGGAGTACGAAGCTATTTTTGCTGTTGCTGCTATTATTGCTATCATCATCATCATCATTACGAGAGTGGTATTAAAGCTAATACAATAATATTATCTTATGTTTACTTCGTCTTGCTCATGTGTCGATTTTTTAGTCTCTTTCCCAAAATGGCATGCATTGCTCAAATCTCATTGTACAACATGTATACACTTAATGAGAATAGATAAAGACGATGTACTTTTGTATAGGCGAAAATGATAAAAAAAAACAAAGCTGATACCCGTGTAGATTTTCTGTTACGTACGCCTTCCAAGTTCTTGAATCCTAAATTGCACATTCTCATTTTGGAAATGAGTATGTGCTTTCGAAGTGGAAACACAAGACCAGTGTGCACCTACTAAATCGTACTGGAAGACTGTTACAGATTTCTTCTACTCTTTCTCATACAGCATGTGGTTGGTATAGTTAAGAATTCCCCAAAAAGTGAAAACTCCCTTAATTACCTTTTTACTACTCGGAAAACCACACTCCGACCAAAATGCGAAGCTAAAACAGTATTTATTTTTTGTGCGGGAAAGCGCTAGGGATCGAACCCTGGATAGTAGACAGTAAGACAAGAGAGCTCAGGCTCACCTACTAGATCAGTACGACTGCTCGAGGCTTTTTCCGCTTTCGCTTGGTTCGCTGTTCACGTTTCTCGCGCTTTAAACGTGTGAAGCAAGTATGCAAAGATGTGACAGAAATATATTTTACTCCCTGTTCTTGCATGAATAACTGTAGCACTATAATTACTACACTGCCAACTCGGAAATGAGCAATTTTCACCATATATGAAGTGAGGAAATCACATTCAAGCGTAATTCTGTTCACAATAGTCCTTTTCATTTAAGCCCTGAGCATTCTCTGTCACGCCATGTAAATTTTCAGATAACTCTGAGTCGTCACAGCGAAAAATGCACAAAAGAATAGGCAGATGATTGTTCGTGATGATACCAGTGATTGTGACGATGATTACAATATTGTGGATAGTCGTTTGTTGAAGTTAACACAACACAAAGTCAATAGACGACCTAGTAATGTCAAGAAAATGGTGAGGAAAATTGCATGGGGTGGCACGACATGCCAACAATAATGACGATAAATAGGGGTAGATGCTAGCAAATGATTTGACTGTCCCTATTTAACGTTTAACTAGACGGTGGCTGTTTACTCACTCCCTTATACACAACTCAACTTGCAACATTCACAGTTTTGTAAATGGTGCTTACCTGCAGACGGTAGACAGGCACCGCCAAGCTGTTCGTGATTGTACAGATGCAGAAATCATATCATGGACTATACAACATGTAATTATGCTTGTTAGAAGTTTTGACGAGGACACGCATTCGTTTGTTGCAGTGAAACAAAAACTTTGAAAGAAAAAGAAAATCTGACGTAATTTTGAGATTTTGAAATGTTTAAGTTGCTATTACACCAAAACTCGAATAGCATTTTCACCACAGGAATATTTTTCAACGATTTAGGGAAAAGTGCGATGCATGCCTACATGATAATCATCATCGTATATTTGAATCCTGCCCTTACTATGAGTCATGTGTGTATATCCATCTGGTATGTGCTTAGTAATTTGATAAGGTTGCCGGAGAGAATGCTTAAGTTTTTTGCTGGGGAACAAAGTCAGTACTTGGTTTTCAATACTTCAAGCAACTGGCACGCACGATGATCATTTATTCTGGAGCATGTGCTCAAGAGTTTATTGTACAAATATTTGTTAAGCTAGAGGTAAATATAATGCATATAGAGTTCGCATATTTGATACATATACATTTTAATTCATTTAAACCAGTTGTTTTCAAGTAAAGTGGAATACACATTTGGCATGGATAGAATGTGGATATATTCTTCTCAAACGAATATAATATCACCACAATGCATCAAATGGTTACCATGATATAGCTTCTTGCCAAAATTGTTTTTCCATTTTTGAAATAAACCGTTTCTTTTTATTTTTTGGACTATTAGCTAGAATCGATGAAGGGTGGGTAAAGGCCCTCACGGAAACTTGAGAACCGGAAACCGTTTACGAAATGTACAAATGATGTTCATGTTTAGATTAATTTTGTTCTTCGCGGGCTTACATAAAAATTGGCTAAACCGGTTCTCCTGTATGCAGATTGCAAATAGCCTACGTGTTCGCTAAACTCTACGTGTGACGTAACTTTTAGTTTGGATATGGGGCATTATGGAACACTTCATTTCAAATGGTCCGTAACCTTAAAAGATGGTTATTGGTAACCATGGTGAAAGTACATTTTATAATTTTTGATCTGCAACTTTATACGAGGATGTTGTTGTAACATATATTCCATCATAACAAAAAACGACAAGGGTGGAACCCAAAAGTAAGCATTTATTAAAAGGATTTTACCAACTACGGAACGTTGTATACAATGTGATACTAATATACTAATGTGTTAAAATCCAGATTATACGAGTCGAGATCCATCTTATTAAAAGCTATGGTGATCATGTAGTGAGCTAAATAACATATATATATATACATTGTTGACCTGTAACAGGTTGGCTATACTTTCCTCGTGAAACAGTTAAACGTTATGGCTATGCATGCATGAAGAGCATATGTACCAAATGTCAGCTCATTTAAACGTATTATAAATATGCTCTCTTCGTTACCCCCTGAGGCTTGACCTGCGGGGGTCACCTTCGCACTCATAATTTGTATTTGACCTATCGGTTCAGTAGCTTCCAGGTAATCGTGTTTACAGCCACACACACATACAGAGTGTCATAAAAACAATACGTATATATATATATATATATTAAGAATACACTCCACTTTCTTCGACAATTCGGGTCTTTCCCTTTTCGATTACTAGAAGCTGTAACAACACTATGTCGTCATCATCGCAGAAACGTCGATACTAGCAAGTGAAAAGATTTGCAATTCTTACATTTTCGTATTGTTACTCACTACTCGACAAACTAATGTGCAATTACGAAGTGCAATTTGGAGAACAACGCAACTGTACCTGCTGCATTTTATCTAATTTTCACTATAGTAATTTTATGCAATACGTCGGTCGTCGTGGGTATATGTATTTCACTCGGCGTCTACGTTGCAAAATCGTGTGCGCTAAAACTTGATTAATTCAACTTATGCTTCGTTTGTAACAAAATGTTTGTCATCGTCATGGTGTTTATAATTGCTTTACTGATCGATAACTTCATCAAACAAAGGCTTCGGTTCAACGTACAAAGTATAGTTCCATGTCCTTTTAATATACCAGCTTGTCGGTTTTCTAATTCACTTAATAATTTATTACTGGTTACTACTACTTTTTTTACAAAATTTCAATCAAGGATCGAGTCAACATTATAGCTAGTTGGTACTATATAGTTTTTTTATGTGCCATCCGGCCGCCCGGATGATATCAATTTAAGAAAGAGAAAGTTAACCAAATTGCCTCAAGTGTATTTACAGATGCAAATTAGGCAGATAAGTATACATGAAAATATCAAAACTATGGTGCTTCCTTGTGGTAGAAAATTGGACCTAATTTTTTGAACTTTTAATTTGCAAGAAGGGAGTTAGTAAGAAATCCTTTGCAAAATGTTAGAAAGTCAGAATATCTGGTCCTATGATATAATTTAATAGTTGTATTATCTCGTCGGTAGCATTGATTTTGTTCTTTTGTTCAAAGTTCAATTAATTTTTTAAATGTACAGTTACTTTATGCCAACGTTTTTGTTTACACACCATCGTTGGCAAACTTCATGCTATAAGGCTTCAGAATCTCGTCTACTTTGTGATAACCAGTTACAATTTTCCCTAACTGCCTTGCCATGGTTGTTTACAAGTCAACTCAACCTTTCTTACCATTCTAAGCAAACCGCAAATGCATACGTGTGTGCATTCGTGTCACAAAATAAAATAATGGCGATGACAATCTTTTCCTTTTTACCCTTAACATATACACAAGAGACGACACAGCAGCTGTTGGTCACTCTCAAAAGTATTATGTATCACGAGCGATAAAAATATTTTCTTAAGTGTTTCTTCAGAAAACCCATTTCTTCCTTCTCCTCCCACCAACAGCCCAAACGACATGTGTGGTGAACATATACAACGAAACCCAATGGTTGTTTACGCATAATGTCGTGAGACCACACTAACAGAGGAATGACCTGTTTTGATAAGCTCCATGTTTTCTTTTAGCATTCTACCAAAGACACAAAGATGAGCAGGAAACACAACAAGTGTATATATTTCAACGATATGATGGATACATTCATTTACCCTTTACTGTATACACACAGTAAGTATGTACCTTTCTCCACACATCTACCATAAATGTACACACTTGAAACATTTTCATTTTACATTTCGCACCACAAACTCAGCAGCACACTTGCTTATTTCTTTTCAGCTACCTGTTGAGCTGTCAGAAATGCAATGGAATGAGAACATCAAGCTTTCCAAAGCCAAAAACCTAAAAAAAAATGTCGCATTTAGGCAGACTAACTGTACCAACTGTGTAACATTAATATAATACAATAGTTTTCGCCTCTCTCTTTTCGAAATATTTAAAAAAAGGTTCACCGCATATTGCCAAGCCACCTGTGTCTGGTCATTTCTCCTAGTAAAATACCCCCCACTTATATCCACCCGTCTGTCGCGAACCTCACACATTATTTTTATTTACGACCCGTTTCAAAAACAGTTAAATTTTTTAACTTTATCGTAAGCAGACATGATTTTTATTTTTAAAAGCAGTAATACTCCAAAACGGTGAGATAATATCACTAAAAACCGAAAACTACCGAACCGAAAACCGTTTGTGCGCTGAACTACACGAAAGAAAAGTTAAAAGTCATTTTCTTGTGTATACTACACAGAGACAGACAAAATCAACACAAATAAAACTCGCGCTCGATTTGTGTACATGAGCAAACATTATGACTATAAAACTCGAACTACTAACAACAAATAGCTTATTCAAATAATACCAGCAATACCGATTTTTACGTGATATCTTCTACATATGACTGGGGTAAAGGTCGATTGGGTTTCATACTGAAAAACCTACATGCAATTTATCGAATCAATCCCAGTTGATGCGTACACTTAATTTACTAATTTTTAAAGGCTACATCCGAAAACGCGGTTTGTGACAGTTCCAGTAGAATAAAATAATGACGTATTTTGAGAATTGACCTTTAAATATAAAGTCGCAGTTAAAATATTTTCGTTGTATTCATTTCATACATTCTGTTTCTGAGTATTAAACACATGTCCCATATGCCACAAAGGTAGTGGACGCTAATTCATATGGTACTGCGTAAATCTATACATGTGAATAATTAAATATAGCTTTCCTCGTTAATTTTAACTTTCCACATATCAATAATTGTCATGTGAGCTCCTTGGTTCTTGTCGGTGTAATCGTACGAACAAGGAATACATTATTATTGTGCGGTTGCAAAACAAGTTTTTGTACGAAAATGAGCAAAACAACATAATTATAAATATGACACATTTGCAAGTGCACCATATAAGCAATTCATAGCAAATATTGTACGCGAATTTCAATACTTCATGTAGTAAAACAGTACTAGCCGTAACCTTTCTTCCTTCTTCACACTCACTGAACAGGTTATTACTTCCCAACAGCCATTGCAGTTGTTGTTTTGAAGAGAAAATTTAAGGAAGAGCTCTCCTTTTTCATTTTATTTCAATTTCCCTTCCCATTTTGTTTTTCGCTTGTGTCTCGTCTTTACTACTTCTCGTTAACTTGTATTTTGTAGAGAGGCTCCCCCTTTGAAGTAACCGCAATTTCATTTGCTACACGGTATGTACAAGGCAATAAGTATTATTGTATAAAATTGAAAGAACACGCACATACACACACAGACGAGTGTGTTGCCCAGTATTTTGTGTGTGGGAAGCAAAATAACAAAACGTCATAAAGTAGGAGGATAAGCATTTATCGTGTTGTCGTCATCGTCGACGGCAAGTTATATGTATTTATACGGGTACAACGAAAATCTTACATAGAAACCCCGCCCCAATGCTAGGACAGTGTACCGACAACAATAGTTTTGATAGTGGTGTTAGTGGCGTATGGTATGTTTAATGTGTGGTCATGGTATTTGAGTAGGGGGATGCATGCTTTTTCAATCTCCCCATCTAGTCATGCATCTCCTTTGAACGATGATGAGCAACGAGTGAACGAGTAACTTTTTTATTCACACGCGTATGTACATGTTTCCGGCATTATAGGAACCGTACTTTGTTACAGGCGAGAGAGCCGTGAAAAGTCAAGCTCATGACTCACGACAATCAATTATTATTGCTATTATGTTTGTTCCTTGGGAATTCTTATCAGGAAGACAGAAATAAATAGTAGAAAGAGAAAAAGTGTACAAATAAGAGAAAGGAAACAAGGAACAACGAAGGAAAGGGAAAGGAGAAAGTTGGTAAATGGTGAAAGCGTATTTGGAACTGTTTGGGTGTGCAAAGTGTAATGTTGCCTGCCATGAGGAGAATGGGAAGAAAGTGTAAGTAACTGTCGTTTTCTTGGCAGCATTACTATAGCCCCACACGGATTTAAGAATGTAAGTAGAACAAGTAAAAAAGAGAGAAAAGTATGTAAAAATTGCTTACTCAGCATGATGCGAACAGTCCTTGCCGTCATTGTCAACGGGTACTGGAGTGGTTTACAGATCGCATAGTATCTATCAATCGAGATGGAACACAGATGAAGGATTGACACTGGAAAAGAAAAGATAAAAAAATATTAGACAGATTTATATTGTCATTGTTGGTATCATCATAATCGTCATCGTAAGAAAGAACAAACTGCAAAAACTGCACTAGTGTTTGACACAAATGGCACACTGTGGGGTACCAATATAAAAAAAGATGAATTGTTACACTGACGTTTTATTTCTCGTTTTTTTTTCATGGAACATGCAGTGTACAGCATATAACAGCGTACAACATACAGCTGAAAGACAAATATGATGAAATCCTCAGCAATTATTATTATTATTACTATATATATACGTGATCCGAAGAGGGCTCTTAGAAAACTGGATGGAGTTTTTCCTCTGCTCTATTGAAAATTAACAGTAACAGTGATGAACAAGCATTTTTGTTTGTCCTCTTTATTTCTAACACTTTTATAACTTTATTAGAGCAAAGGTTCGATAGTCAATTATGGTCAATGGTTTCGTGGTTTTCCGTAGGTCCTCCTGAAAACTCTGGCTGGCAACAACAGAGATTCTTACAGTTCCAGATTTTTATCAGGGCTTGTACCCCTTACTTATCCAGCTGCAGAAATGGCATGCGTTCTATCAATCTCCCACACTATCAACGCTCATGGGTATGTCCACACCAGCAACCCTTTCTCTCTCAGTCTTGCTCTGCTTCACTCATTAGTAGAAAATGCTCAGAGAAATACGATCACAGTGCATTTTTAACGCTTTTATATTCTGATTAATACACAGTTCGTGACTTGTTATATACAACAACATGAAAGCAAGAGAGAGAGAGAGATGGGGAAAGTGGAGAAATAACGAACACAAACATGGCGACATAGCAAAACACACACATATACATACATTAGATAAAATGGCTGCAAGCCAGCGAAAAATCCAAGTTGCCCATTTCCAATCATAAAATAGCGAAGACGTGTTCCAGCTTATTATGAACTCGCTCTATGTACGAAGTTTATAATGGTAATAAAACGTACTTACTGCCCAGCAGTAAAAATAAAAAATCCTTCTTTTAAGTATACCTTCCATCTACAGCGTTTGTGATCGTGTTTGTTGAACACGTCATCATCATCATCCCTAATCTTATAACCTGTACATTTCTTGCACTTTATACAAAAAATACATACTCTCACGTTACACTCGTTTATGTATCTTAGTTTTATGAGTGGGCTTGCAAGTAAGAAAATATGTAGAAAAAACGGGTACATTATTTTTCTTCAAAAATAAGCGTCAACAGCAAACAGCAGCAAGCCCGATAGACCGTCCTTTGATATCATTGGCACAAAACGAAATGCTACACAATGACGAAGGATTTCTCTACAAAATGGTACAATGTATAAGCAATTTGATGATGAGTGTGCGACAAGTATCACAAAACTAACCGTAATACTAGTAAGTGTATCAGGTATCAGTAACGGCTCTTTTTTTATTATATACCCCCACTCACTTAACAATAAAGGCTGCTATTACGACTCCTGCTGATCTTTCCTTTCTCCTTTCTCGTTGTCGCTTTCTTTTTTCTGCGTGTGTCCCTTTCCGTTATTTGTTTGCGCTCTCACGTTGTCGTCGTCGTCGTCTTCGTTGTGCAACTTGTAAAACGCATTCCATATAAACATATACTTTTATTGTAGTCACGTACTATACATTCATATTATTCCTTTTTCCGCGTTCTTTTCCCTGATGAAGAGGCGAAGGGAAGTGAAAAATCTACAACACTAAAAATGGCGGCAATGACAACGGCGGAAGCAGGAAAGTGCTGTTTGTGGTGGTGGAAGTAGTAGTAGTAGCGCTGATGGTCGCCTATGGTCATTGAAGAAGAGTAAAAGACCAGTTACACCAAAGTAGTCGCTCTGCCATTGGCAGCAGCAGCAGCATCATTGGTAGAAGTATGTAGACGCTGTAGTTTTGCAAAGTTAGTGCAGTAGAAAGCTTTTTAATCCGGCATAAATTCAATTAGTGTGCATTTAGCTTGTGACATAAAACTGTTTGTATCACGAAGTAATAAAGCAAATTGCTCGTTTCCCTAGAACTACTACTACGACAACTACTATTACTACAACTAACGCAACGCTTGCCGCCTACTACTGCCACTACTACTCCTAACTGGATGATCTGTCTGGATGATATATACATACATGTGCTTTTATAGGTAATTTCTAAATGAAACTGAAGTAGTGACTGTGGCTGTATACAGCCGTAGTGAAAAATAGTACATGTGTGCATCATGACGATGCTTGATGACGATCGTTGTCGTCATCATCATCAGGAACAACTTTCTTCCGATTCCACCTCACCCTCTCGTATTCTGTGTGGGGTTATATGAAGAAGAGGAAAATGGAGTAAAAGTCATGGAGGCTGAAGTTTTATGTTGGAGTACTCTACCAAGTGTACAAAGTACCTAATGATATAGCTTATAGTCATAGGATTATTGCCCCGGATTGTGTATGTCGCCTTGTTTTATGTTATAATATAATGAAATGAGTCCATTTTTCCCGTGTTTTCTCCATAACTGCCACGGTTATTACCCCTTTCGTCCTCTAAAATTCAAATGGTGTCATTATCAGCAGCAGCAATAGCAGCAAAGTATAATAGCGCAGGGTTGTATTAAGCCACTGGTGTTTTACCGCTTACACCGACAACGCATACACCATCGACCATCGCCACAATATATGACCGTCCTGAAACACACCCAGTGCAAAAGGGCCGTTTGGATTTCAGATTTCCTTCTCGTCTTTCCCTCCCTCCCATACGAAGCTTTCGCTGTTACTCTCGTTTTTCCTCTGGTCGAGTTTAAAAAACAAATTTACTATCACCACCCAATTGCGATTTACACTACTAGTGCTACTAGTGTTACTAATAGCAATAGTAGTGACACATGAAAAAAATGTAGTGTAGTGTGTGGCTGAATGGATTAGTATGGATAAATGTATACATTTAACTTGTAAGAGGATTTTATATGAAATCAGTAAAAATCCAACTCACTCTGGCTTTGTTTTGAGAATAGAGACGCAATCTTTCGTGAACTAGGCTTAGGCACGGCAGCTTTGTAAGATGGGTAAAATATAGACAATTCAATGATTTTGTGTGATTGTGAAATACGATAAAGCATTTCACCACTTTTCGGCGACTCTGGCAAGGCCAATAGACGTGTAGACTTCGTAGTAAAGAGCAATGCAAAATTACACAACTTGATAAAATATAAGGCCGCAAGTTAACTTTTTATGTACGGGAATCGTTAAATACACTTTTCCTGGATTAGTATATTTAGAAAATTAAGTAGAGTAGAAAAGTTTTATAAACCATGACGAAATAAATTGTGCCTAGCCACTAAAAATTAATTAAACCATAGCCATATTGGAACATATACCTAATCAGTGCGCCTACGTTCTTTACTTCACTTGCAGCATTTTTAAAGGATTATTTAATTCAAAATTTCATCAATTTTTAGTAGATACCAAAAGAACAGAGCTATGAATGGTCCTACACAGTGCGTTTACACTTAACTTGCTACCTGATATATTATTTGTTCCTGGATGATAATGATATCCTGTATGTATTTTTGGTGTGGCTTGAATGTAGACTTTAGTAGTGTCATGCCATAAATCCATCCATATTTAAATTGGCGCCCATTAGTACTTAACAAGGTTGTTTCAAATTCCAAAATGTGGAGAAATATAAGCTTTTGCGGTAGAAATGAAGGGATATTGATAAAGACTGAAAGAATTTTGCGGTGATTTCCCTTTTCTTTAACCATATATACTTGCAACTTCAGGTGCCTGCGTAAACACATCAAGTTTTATATGTATGCTAAGCTGGTCTCCTCAAAAGTTCAAATGTTTTCAGGAAAGCAAAACTTTACCAGGTTTGGTAGATGGTAAGTATGTCAGTAGTATAGGTACCCCTTTTTCTTTCCATAATTTATGCCTTTTACTGTAAGAAGCTCTACCAAAACGTCAGCATCTCAAGATAAAAACTGCACATGAAAATGCACATTTATGCATGCAAAAGCATAATTTAGTGGGTGGGATAGTGCACGTGTGCAACCTTCCACCAAAAAACCCGGATGATTACGGCTCATTTTACTTTCAACCATCTTTGAAAAGGAACGGGCCACAATTTAGGGTAATTTCAATTTTATTACTTCCTTATGTTTCCTTACTCAATATAAATAAACCAGATGCAGCAACAGCTAAAGGCAAGAGGAAAATAATACCATAGAATTCTTGCGTTTTTTCAGCAACTGCAAGGCATGTGATATTCAACGTACTTTCAGTATTTTCAGTACCTCTGGTAATATTTGAATTGAATCATAAAAGTTTGATAAAAGTTGCAATATTTATAAATTCTGCTTCGAGGCTGTGGAAACAAGAAATTTTGGTGGGGGAAACGTGATACAATTTGGAAACAACAATTATGAATGCATCATCATTAATATTTGCCTGTCTGAAAGTCACATTGCATATTGACTGTTCTCGGTAAAGGTACTCTAACTGCATAATACAGCTTTGATACATCGCAAATTTCGTAATCATGTGTACATTTATGTATTAATAATGTTGATGCAGTTTACAAACCCAAAGGGCAACAGTGGGTGGAAAGGGTAACTTGTAATAATATTGCTAACAAGTTCCGCGATTGGATGACGGGGTACCGTTTCATGCTTCGGAATCCTGCCCTGTGTTACATTTATACAACAACCGGACGAAAAAAACTGTAAAATTGTCAAAATGCAATATTTGTTCAGATGCTTCTTTACAGTTCTTAATTTTATGTCAACAGCTGTCTAAAAAGCCCCATGAGAGTTTTTAATTGTTGATCAAATTGTACTTGAACTACAAAAACCTATCTGAAGTATGTATCCCTTTCAACCAGCGCACTCCTACAACTGATATAATAGTTAAGGTTAAGAGGAGGATTTTGAATGTCTGCAGGTTAAACGCTAAGCCAGCAAACAAATTCCACAAATAGGTTGAAAACCGTATTGAAGAAAACAATCAATGGCAAGTGGTACTATTCACAGGGATTTAAAGTTCAGTAAGCCAATAATCCACTATTTCCCCTAGTTCCACACGCATACTATGTGTGTCCTATTGAAATAGTGATAGAATAACCGATGGTGGTTTCAATAAAAGACTGCAACAACAGAACAACCGCCTTTATTTCTTTTCCACTTGCCAATATTTTATGCATCATCTATTGAAAGGTTCTTTCTCCACACACATTGCGCCGTGCCATCAAAAGTTGAGATGTTCATATAAACATACAACGTAAAACGTAATAGCAATATTACACAATACTGTACCTGGCGGCAAGTAAACAAACCTGTTTTGGGAAGCAAAAGCTGGCAAAAACCGGGCTGGCAGGCCGACATGGGTCCGACTACCCACCACTACCGAAAACAGTGGCTCCGGTTTTATTACAGTGTTCATCATTATAATGTTATTTAATATTTTGTCCAGGGGGAATCCATAAGTCAATAAGTCTTGCCTTCCTGTCCCTTTTCTGTGTACTCCTCGCGTAGGGAAAATGTCCTGTTTTCATAACACTAATAATGTTGCGGATGGTTTGTACAGGAAAAGTAAACTATACCACAGGTTTTAGACTGAGCACCCCCACACGGGCACACACACACACACATAATGCACACAACGATACTTGGTTATGCAATATTAATGGCTTAAGTATGAATCTACCTAATGCAGTGGTAAACATTGTTTTTTCTCTAAATGTACCCTATATTAATAATCTCCTATCTCCCTTTCTCTACCTTCGCTCGATGAGTTATTATTACTCTGCAAAATTGTTCCAAAACTTTAAATAGCGCACACGTACATAATGTTCATGTGTGTTCCAAGTTCCAAGGTAACTACGAACCCACTCTGCGGGTTTATTCCCTAAAAAGTGTAAAAAATTATGCACATAGTTTTTCTCCTTCCTTCGTCCGATTCCCCACTAAGAAACAACACCAATGACAGACAGATGGACAGTTACAACTTACAACTCTCTGACTTGAACGACTTGTATCGAGATAGTACATTCCATATTTTTGTTGCGCTCGTTGTTCACGCTGCCTTTTAATTTTGATGGATTATTGTGATGGCACACATTGTTTCCTGATAGCACAAAATGTATGTACACGTCGCTTGTACAGTAATTTTTTTCTTCGTGTAAGCCTATTAATGTGTCTTGTGTCGCTGTCGTGTTCGCCTGTCGATGGCACTGCAAGTAGGATTGTTGTATTATTACTACGAATGCATTACATGCATAAGCCGCTATATAACATGAAATTGTAACACGTGTATTAATAGGTAATAGTTCGACCAACGCGGTGCAATGGAGGTGATGTTGGAGGGATGACGATGGCTGGCGGTTTCAGTTGTGCCAGACGAAGAAAACAAAAAATGTAGTGATCGACCACCCAGACATGGTATTATTTTCCGTACATATTTTCTTTTCCTTCTTGGTCGATTTACTAGGAATACAAAAAACTTACTTGTTATTCTTTAAATAATACCTATCAGTGTCGTGATCCTATGCCCTTCACTAATGCTTTATGTACAATATGCTTTTTTGTTTCCATCCGGTTATCGATTAGTTTTTGCTATTGTCTATTGTATTTCTATTTTCGCATAAGCAACTATCCGACGTTTATAAGTATATGTCCATTATATATTTCGTCATCGTTGGTCTACGCTCTACACACCATATTACCGTTGTAAGTTTGATATTGATGAGTCTTAGTGGTGTTCGGCAATGCATTCTGTACAGGTAGGTATGCATATCTAACTCATTGTACGGCACACTTGTTTATTTGTGGGTGAAAGCAGATTGCAACATTATTGTAAAAGCACAGATGATGGTTACGTTAAATTTCATTTAAGAGAATACATAGTATATGAACTCTAGCAGGAATATGTGACTGTTCATAAAGTAAGTATTTATTTAATTGTATATAAGTACTACTACATGATTAAAAATAGGTAACTAGCAGATTTAACCCCTTACAATAATGAAAGAAATATTTTGACGTAGAAAGGAAGTCACAGATTTTCAACAAGGAATCAGTCCTAAATGTTAAATGAAACGGCAGTGGGATTTGCTGTTCATGGGGCAATGCGAGGGTAAAACTTCAATGAAATAATATCTTTGAGACAATGGCAGTCGGCAATTTGAAAACTGTGAGAACTGTGTGTCTCGTATCTAGTACGCTGGCTAAAATCAACGAAAAGAAGTAAGCTTTTCACTTTTATGTTAGCGTAGGTTTCTATAGATATGCCATTGCTAGTTTTTAATTAAAATGACGCAAAGTTTTAAATCATTTTAAAATGTACTGAATGACATTTTTGCAGCAGATATTTTTCACCATTGAATTTCCATTTCACATCAACCCATAAATAAACAATAATCCCAACCGACGTTTCAGATGGCAGTTGGAGATAATACCTAGCAAGTTAAGTAAACAAGCATGAAATAAATATCAAAGCAATACGGCGTAGCGTCTGCTCCTTCAACCAGTTGATAAAAGGAACTGTCACTGCGAATTAGCGGATTTTTTTCAAGCGCTTTAGCTACTATATACATTACTGTTTACAAACAATTAACGTCAGAATTCCTCGTACCTCCGTTATAAAAGTTTACCTTGTCGTATAGCTGTAGCATTTAGTACTCTAAATTAGTAAAATATGTTCAAAATTGCGACTATTCATCTACGAGGCATGTTTCAATAATGAAAGGTGGATCTATTAATAATTCAAAAGAGACACTTCAACTTTCTGTTGACATCGATTTTCATCTTGTTTTGCAAGAGACTTCATTAGTGTAATAGTAATCTACGTAATGCAAACCTTGTAGCAGAATACCAATCAACTCTAGCCAAGTGAAAGAACTCCGTCGAATGCTCCAATTATTTTGCTATATTAAAATATCAACTTCAACTCTTATTGATGTTGGGTAGAGATAAATTGCGTACATTTTTCAGGACTTTCTAACGCAAAATTTAATTGATTACGGATTCCATGCCTTGCCAGTTTCAGATAAACGAAACGTTAACAAAGATGATCCTCTGATCACGGCCCCCTTGACTCTGAATGAATTCCTTTCAAAAGCATCTAAAGTTTGGGATTCTCACCAATGACCTACCACAAGACTGCAAGAGAGTCGAGAAACTAATGAACGGCAAATAGACTTCTTGAAATGTCCTTCCCCCAACTTCAGCACACTTGTTATTCTTCATTAGGTATTCGTATTTTTACAGTAAAGTGGCTGGTGGAAGTCTACTTCCACTACTGGAAGTATTACTAATGTCATTAACGTCACTGGTAAGCTTTGTTGTTTCTACTTTCCAGTTCCGCTGCAGTTTTTCATGATATTACTTGAAAGTCAAACTTTCCTTTTTCCTTTGTGCCGTTTCTCATTCCTCTAATAATACTACCATCACTGTTACTGCTGCTGATGCATATTTACTGGTTGATTCAAGAAAGCGAAATAGTGCTGCGAGAGAGAATGAGTATGAAACGGCGTTACAGTAGTTGATTTTTGATGGTTCCAGAGTTTCTACTCGCAAATCACCTCTATTCATGTTTACAAATAGGCTCCACTCCCACTCTGTATTTTCCCTCTGTATTTGCCGTCGTTGCAGGGAAAAGTAAAAAAAATGTATAAAAAGGCATGTGCCCCGAATAGTTGAGACAAAGCAATTATCGTAGGTATCTTTTGCGTTTCTTTTTATAAAACTTTCTCTCCGCCTGCCCTTTTCTACCCAGCAAAATAATACATTTTCTTTATCTTGCTCATTGTTTCTGGCGTACAATATATTTTCTCTACGAACATCTTGCTTCAAACGAATCCACATGCGATCTTACAATGACTTCTAGACTTCTGCACAGCAGTTCCAGCAATGTCAGATTCAATGCACAAAAAACATTTTTTTTACTTTCTCCCATTTTTCCAACGATTTCTTGGTCGTCAAAACACTTGCATGCCTGCATACACAAACTTACTTTAAGCAAAAACTAGACACAAATGCTTATGATAACGGTGTGAAAGGTGACAGCAACAGGAAAAGTGTAAATGAGCGAAAATTAATAACCTCCCCCACCACCAATAGCGCCGTCAGTACTACTTTTACAAATACGTACCCTGAGCAAAAGAGTCTCCTCTGTGGAGCATTTACCACCCACCCACACACACACAAACACATGGGGAGAAGTGTAACCCTTACACATATAACCTGTAAGCAACACAAGAATGAATGAATGAACTGTGGACACGTCCATCCGCGAAATGTCGTGATGCATGCACGGCTTGTTTGTACTTTCGCCAAAAGAGAGTTACTGTAATGAAGTGTGATACAATAAACGACATGCACACAAATATTTCACTTGTTGTCGTTGTGCGATCGTGATCACATAATATCTCTCTCTCCCTCTCTGCGTTTCTCCACACATTCAAAAGTAAACAGTTACACACATACTCGCGCGACAAGGTGATGAATACACTGCAGATATGAAGTACATGTACCGTATAATTATGTACAGCAAGTCCCTATTGTTTTCATGGCCCACTCTTATGTTTTGTCAGGATTTCATGAAAGCAAACAAACACATGGAAAAAGAGAAAGGAGAATGACAATTTTTCACGTAGTGTGTCCATTTCATTACGAGAACATTTTTGTGTATGTTTTTGGTTTTAAACCTGTCAAATATTCTATCTACGCTGTAATTGGAATACTCGTTATAATTTGGAAGGCTTACCTGTTGAGAAGTACACGTCCAACGAGTTCCAAACCTGGAAAAAAACAACCGAAATGTGTGTTAGAGTGAAAATATTTCAAGTGATTTTGACAAAATTTATGATTACGTTCAAAGGGAGTTGAGTACTTACATCGCACATGAACTGACCAAAGCCTTCATTTACATCCCAGAGCCACTGTCCATTAAGAGTTTGGCTGGCATTAAAGCTCATGGCGCACAGCGCCACTAGCGTCGAGAGGATGATTACCACAAACACTATGAGCTGAATGAGCCACAACCACATCGTTTTTGCTTTTTATTCTCGTGTTTTCACAAATACAGGGTAACAAAATTGTTATATTTACTGCTTGCACACTCGGCGAGATCTTTCTCCCAATTTGGCACGTGATGCAGAAACCATGCAGAAGGTGCTAGTTGTAATGTTGCTGTTTGTATTCACAGGACTACTATAAAAACGTAGCCGCTGGAGTGAAGAGTCTGTTTCATTCTTTGTCAGTGGTAATTAGTTTCTGGATAAAACCTAATTAATTATGTACAGCAAACTTTCACAGCTGAACAAAACAAAATTGTCACAGGTTCACTTTGCAATGTATATATTTTGTTAGTAGTTCAGTATGTCAGTATTACACAGATAATTCGTTCAAAATGGAATTACTTGTATTGACCTTGAAATTTTCTTTTAATGTTTTTAACTCTTTTTGGTGATTACAAGTCTGTATATTAGTTTATTAACTTTACAAATATTATTATAATTTTAAAATATTGGCTTACTGATATGATTTAAGTCCTGTTTTACTTTTCTAATTTACTTTAAATTATTTCACTAGTCAATTGTTTGTTCACTTGTCGCACTTGAGTGCTACTCCTATGGTGTCGACAGTTTCTTTGGAAAAGTAACGGCTAGAAGCCCATTCAAGTCAAAGAGTCAATTCACACGCTGCGTTGGAGACCCGCAAGGAGAAGATAAGTTAGCGGAGTGAAGTTTTACACTAACGAAGAAATGTGGTGTTGTAGTAAAATGAAGACTTCTTCCCTAAAACGCCTTCACACACAGCTGCAAGAGATAAAAGCAAAACAAAAGTTATTTCCTGTTGATTGCTATTTTCGTTCACTCACAGTAATGACTCACTCACTCACTGCCTCTAGAGTGCCTAACCAGAAGAAAATATGAATTTCTCTATTTCTTTCCTTATACTTCAAGTGGTTGATTCTCATTTTATGATGCTAGTTACCCCCACCACATGTTCTGAGTATTTAATAAAACCATTACTTGTCGGAGGATCTCTAACGGTTTTTTGTCGGAACGTCAGTCCTTGTCCTGATCATCATTCACCCACCACTAGTTACAGCAACGGGAACACCATTGTAAAAGTATTTTTGGATTTGTGCTGTATATGTGAATGTGAGTGCGAATTAGTTACAGCTTTTACGACCCTTTTTCTTTCTTTTCCTTGTGGCTGTGACTGTGGCCTCTCGCTTCTCCTTCTATTTATCTGTATTACCAGATCTGGCGACGCTTGCAAAGGCATTCATCGACTTGTGCCATTTTATCTAGTTACCTTGGAGTAACCACATATATTGATTTACGACCAGTTTGCCCGGGGGAGTAAGTTTTTATTATGAGAGTCCGGCCGTGTTCGTATGAGCTACAAATATTTGTTTCTGAATATTTCATATGGAGTTCTTAAAGAATGCCTAGTTAATTAGTTTGCTAGAAAATGTTGTAGCTTTAATCTAATTAGTTTGAATCCCCGACAATCCTCATAAAAGATGAATTTGAAATATCGTTTTAAGTGCGATCCAATGCGTAGTTGAAGTCAGTGACACGGACGAGTTCTTAAATACGGTTTCAAAAAATATTGCCGATGGTAATCGAATAGCCTATTTTAAAAACTAATCGAGATTACTTGGAATTTTGAACATACGCACGTAAGATAAGGAAGTCATCAATTGAACTTGTTTATGATTGTATCTCTGAACTAATGAAGAAGATCAATTTCAGGCCGATCACTATTCCAACCTTAATTCTACTATTGTAGCCTTGCTTTAGGTATTTTACTTGTCCTTTGAAGTAGAACTGCATGCGCTGCAGTAGAAACGATAGGTATTGAACTGTTTGTGAAAATGTTAAATTATTTGTTTATACTGAAGTATAATACTTAAGACTAAAATTATGCTGGTCCTACATTGCTTTACTAAACCGTTATTTTTACATCGACTTCATTTTCGATTCACTGATATACACACTGGTAGCAATGTTTTCTGTTCTTTTACTGATTGCTTATAGCTCAATATTTACTCACTGTAGTGCTTATTTATACAACATACCCTTATTTGTCGTAGGATAACAAATTGAAAAGTAATAACAGTTTGTCTGTGCCTAGTGCGTAATAGAGGCTACAGCGACACAAACATCTATTACAGTCACAAGAGTGTGCGTTGATGACATCATTTGTACATTTTTAACGAGCCATTAATTTCCATCTTTTACCAATATTTTGCTAAGTGCAAAGTATTTGAAAGAAAGAACGGTAGGTACTCTAAAGAATGAATACTATCTAAGGAAACATGATAGTAGTTCAAGATTACTTTGCTATTTGGCTTTGTTCCGTGGTTTGTTGTCCCAAGAATGTTCAGGTCTAGTCTATAAGTAAGTGCTAACTAAAGTAAAGAACAAAAGAAGCAACAACAACAGCCATACTGTTGAGTGTTGACTGTTGCTGATCTGATAAATCACTTGAAGAGCAAGACGACGACAACTGGCCATAGCTTTTACCTTGTATTAACAGTAGCAACAACAGTAAACTTCTCTCAGGGGACGTTTTTGTTGATTGAATTATACATTTCAAGGTATCATCGTCATCATCATCATCCTTACACTGACCTGTTATTCCGCAGCTAACAACATTAAAAAGGAGAAACTTTATTTCTTTGCCGTTTGCTCTCTCCATCTCTTTCTTACTTTTTCTAGGTTAGCTTTTTTGGACTATTCGTTAGCCTAACAAGGTAGAGATTCTGACTGCCGGCTACAAACTTCTTAAACATTTACCACAGCTAGTGTAGTTTCTTGACAGGGGTCACACTTATTGTATATATTTTCTGCGAAAGCAAGTTACTCGCTTTACTTTACTCTTTTCTTTACTTTTATTCCACTATTCATTACATAGTTTGCAGCTTCATCTAGTGCCGGTCACTTCAGTCTGGTTTGATGCATCAGTATTGGTATTATTAGTAAGAAAATGTTTTATGCAAAATATGAGTAGCGGATGGTTTGTAATTAAAATTTTAAAACAATTTTAAGAGATAATTCTTGTTACCCCCAACTTAAAAGTATTCCATTTTTAACCGTTGTGTTGCCGTGGCCGAGCGTTGCATCGCCCGATGAAACACTTAAGCCTTTAATAAGGGTAACTTTAAAAAGGTACTTTTTAGGTTTTGCGTTCGCCGAGTACGAGATATATTTTTAAAGATATTTTC